>QZLH01000051.1:114411-133429 GCA_003833135.1 Oehlia diaphana | reverse complement strand
CTCTAAAGAAATCAACATCTTTTACGCGGTCATCAGATTTCTAAAAATTATAAAGATTTATATTAAATAATTAACCTATTAAATAAATAAATAAAAGTGGAAAGTAAATTAAATACTATACCTTATTTTTTTCAAATCTTCTTGCGTTTACTTGGGGCATTTTGTTAAAGAATGTAGGGAATAAAAAAAGGAATGTGTATAAGAAAATATTTATTATAAATGATAGAAAAAGAAAAAGAAGTGCGTGTGGGAAATTTTATCATAAAAGGATAAAAAAGTAATAATTTTTACTATGCATAATCAGAACCGGCTTAACAATAACACACTTATTGGATAGGAAGCTATATCGGTCTAACAAATCACATGGCCCCAGATGATTGATGAAAATGTGCCACTACGTGGCACATTTTCAACCAATCATTTGGGTCCAGTGATTTGTTGAAAATATCTTTTAATTTTCATTTAATTTTATTTAATAGTTTTTGATCCGAATTATTACAAAGGAATTTTATTTTATAATATGTAGGGAAATCAATCGTGACTAAAGTTAGTTTTATATATTAGTCATATTATATTAAAAATTATGTGCATAAAATTTATTATATAAATGAAAAAAAATCTGTAGATTATTTTAATGAAAAAATGAATAGCAACTGTGTTAATAATAAAAAAAGACAAGAGAATTAGGATAGATACTGTATGAAAGAAAGGGCAGATTGCAAAGAAAAAATATAAAAAACAAATATTAGTAAAATACATTAAAATTAGTGACCGAGTAAAAATGATGAACAGTATCCTAAATTCATAAAAATGGTTTATGAGCGAGAAAATTCACGCCAAAGAATCCAACTTAGCACTAATAAAGATAAGAAAAATCCAAATGAAACCAGGAAAGGTCATCGGGAGAGACATAATAAAAGAAAACTAATACAAAAAATAACAAAGAAATATATTTGAAAATGGTTCTATAGGTTCAACTTGGCACGGAGTCATGAAATATAAATAAGAGGAGCAGTGTTTTTACAATTAATTAAAATTTTGAGATAATACAACAAAGCAGTAGAAAATTGATACGAAGAAATATTCTTCTATTATTTAGGATAGTTTTGTTACGAATGCTTTAAGACTCAGCTAATTTAGTCTTTTTTATACATATTGAAAATAAAACGACAGTTTAGTTTTATAAAAGTATATACCGTATTTGCCCAAAAATGAGCAATCACCGAAAATAAGCAACATGGCCCGCATTATAACAAATTTTGGCCCACATTATCAAAACTTGGCCGGCATTATGTGCAAAAACTTGTTGCTTATTTTTGGGCAAATACCTGTTCAATTCTAGATTGGACCGGATTGATCGCATAATGTGCCCCTAAATGTTTGTTACAAAAACGATCAGTGGTCAGTCAAACCGAACGTGACGCGTGCCAGCAACCAACCATATTTATTGTTTATAATATGGATCCGATCGAGCTATACAAATTGTGCTCAACTGCGGTTTGAATGGTTAATTTTTTTTCCGATCTGAGCGATACGATCTAGAATTGAACAGGGCTATAGTATAGAAGACATTTAATGGATTTTTCAACTAGTAAATAATGATAAGAAATCATTAGAATACTCCGTTGGATTTATTGGTAATTTAAAATTAAATATCTTTCTTATGTGACCAAACAAGTTCTATAAGCTTGCATGACTTGACATGTATAAATTAAGTATAAAGCAATAAATGTATTAATATACAATTATTATTTTGTGAAAGAAATAAAAATATTGGATGAAAAAAAAAGATTTAATATGTAAATGGGTAAACCTAATAAGCCTAATAAGCCTAATAAGCTAAGCCAATAATTCCATTTGTCAAAGCCACTATGAAAGATTTTATTATATCAAAAACGTGATGTAATCTTGCTGGTATTAGAAACTAGCAATATTACATACTTTTATTATATAAAAATTTATATTTTTCCAAAATTAAAGATCGAAATAAGAACATACGGTATGCTTATATACAAAACTATATTACAAAATTAATTATTGCAATTCCTGATATTAATCTTTTTATTCAAAATAAGCGTTAATGCAACCATAATTTATATTTGCTATAATGAATTTTTTTTTTTGAAATCATCAAGCTTAGCCTACGCAGACATAACGTCCTGCGATATATTCCTATATCAATCTAACTTAGACAAAACCTCACAAAAATATATACGTACTAGCATAAAAAAAAAAAAATTGTGTTTTACTATATATGACATTCAACTGTCTAGGTATACCATCGACGCGAACGAGCTGTACCGAAGAAACACCGAAATGACTTTTGATAAATTTGTCCCAAAACTTTTTGTTTACGAAATTCCAAAATTCCGAAATCACGTAATGAATAAAACCATCCCTTAAACTATTATTATTCTTATTGGACAATTTAAACCAAATAACAGTTCACAGTTGATGATCTTATACTAACAGAAACATCGCATTAGTAATCAGAAACTTTTGCATTAGTAATATTAGTAATCAAAGTTTCTTGTATTACAGAACGCTCCATAAATTGGAAATAAAATTCCGCTAACTGACTTGCTCCCTCCAAATTTAACAATAATAATTCCCTCTATTTATTTAAAACAAAAAAGTTGTTTCGTACTATGGGGCTATTCTCCTATGATGAAACTTATGGAAGGTGTGAAGAATGCAATCAAATAAATACCGGTCCTGAATGGTGTAATGCTTGTAATGCATCACGTCTCCAAAAAAATTTCAAGTATTGGACGAGCGGTAACAGTGATATTGATAAATTTATTCAAGATGCACAACTATCGGCAAATAAATTCTACAGAATATTAGAATGGATACCATATGAGAGATTTTATGGTATTGAATATATTGCAAAGGGTGGGTTCGGTCTAGTATATAAAGCAAAATGGAGTGACGGTTATATACAGAGCTGGAATAATGGCAAGCAAAATTGGAATAGATGTCATCCATTAAATAAATTTGTAGCTCTGAAAAGTCTAAATAAATCAAAGGATGTCACATTAAAATTTATCGACGAGGTATTATATACATTTAATTTAAGTTTCGAAATATAACTTATACTAATATATTGTTGTTCTTAGGTTACATCTCACCATAAAATATATAATATATCTACTAGATCCATTGTTACATTTTATGGAATAACTCAAGATCCAAAAACAGGAAATTATATGATGGTTTTGGATTATGCAGAGAATGGAAGTTTACGAAATTATTTAGATAAGAATTATAATAGTTTAACATGGAATGATAAGATTCTATGTTTATACTGATTCTATGTTTATACTGTATAGCAACAGGTCTTCATCATATTCATAGAAATGAGTTAATTCATCGGGATTTACATATTGGTAATATATTAAAACTTCGTTCAGATATTTGTATAACTGACATGGGATTATGTAGACCAGCTAATTGTGAAAGTACAAAGGATAATACTTATGGTGTTTTACCTTACATGGCCCCTGAAATTTTGCGAGAACAAAATTATAACAAAGCTACTGATATTTATAGTTTTGGTATAATTATGTATGAAGTAATTTCTGGATTAAGCCCATTTCATGATAAAAGTCACGATGAAGCATTAGCTATAAAGATTTGTCAAGGGCTCAGACCAAGATTTAATATTAAAGTTCCTCAATTAATTTTGCATACAATTAAAAGATGTTTAGATGCAAATCCTTTAAAACGACCAAATGCTCATGAATTGAAGTCTACTATAGAAAAATGGAATGGAAATAACGTAGAATTAAATAATCAAATTAAAGAAGCAGAAGAAATAAATAATAATTTACCGATCAATAAAATAATTTCAATTAGTTTAACTTCATCATATAAAATGAACGCACATTCCGAAGCTATTTACACAAGTAGATTACTTAATTTTAGTAATCTTCCTGAACCAAAAAATTCAGAGGATTATTATAACCAATATGAAAATATATCAGCAGGTATTTAGTAATTCTATAAGTTTAGAAAATATTTTGCCAATGATAAAATATACTAACAATTTTATTTCGTTTATAATAGATTTACAAATTAATATTACTTAATCAACTATTGATCGCAACAGGACATTACTCTTATTTTTACAAATTCTTTTAGAAAGGTGTTTATTTTTAAAACTTTAATTTATTTGTCTATGGTTTAGGTCATTAAAATTTTCTTTTTTTCATTTTTTTTAAAATAAAAAAAAATCGCAAGATCTTAAATATGTCTACGATTCATTTTGACTCGGTTTAATAATTTAGGATTCAATATTTCCTAATAATTCAATGTTTTCTAATATGAACTAAGCTGCCTACTTTATAATTGTTGCTGGATTAGTTACGATATAGTGTCGAATATTCGCTACAACGGGTAAATTTAAGTATTTTTTCTGAAGCTGCACCCAAAGTGTTTCATTCTTAAAGCCAAAAATTTTTTTCTTAAAAATTTTTATAACCACTTTAAGTCTTACTCTAGACAAATATTTTTGTTTATTAAATTAATTAGTTTACTTTTCCTTTATTTTGAGTTAAAGAGATATAGAATCAGATCGAGATCTATCTAAATGTTTTCTTATAGTGTCGATTATTATGGGAAGATTACCTCAATATGGCGATTTCTGTGTTAAATTTTTTAAAATATTAAATTTAATAGGCAAGCATTCTTTTATGTATGAAACATTAAAATTAGATCATAGCATAAAAAATCACTGAAATATTATACATACAATGAATATCCAATAATTACTAATATTTAAATTTTGGTACAGTTTATTCATTTAATAAATTTATTTATAATAATTTAGAAATTTGAAGTAACCAAATGTTTTAGTGATTTAAGTGTTTGCCAATCATGAAAAAACGACGCGAGTACAATGTAAACAACTTTTTTACAATCGTAAACATACGATTTTTACATATACGGTATAATTTTTACATAATATAAACAAGTTTGTACAATTATAGTGTTTGTGTATTTTTTATACAAAACATTAAATTTCACTCGATTTTTAATATAATGTCTTAGGCGGATCAATTATCAAAGAAAAAACTTGATATATCGGTTATTATAAAGAGTTTGATAGTTATTTCTGATAAATTATTTGCCAATTGAATAATATATAATTGTTATTAATTATAATATATATTACTTTAAATAGTAAATGTCAAAACATTAGTTATTATAATCAAAGTTATGGAACTATTTAAGATATTTATTAATAAAAGTTCCATTTCCGACTTCATAACAAATTTATTTATCAAAATCTCCAACCTTTTGATACAATTCAAATGCTTTTTGTTTATCAACATAAGTTCCAGCTCCAACTTCATAACAACTTGACTAAACTACTAATCCCAATTGCATTTCTAATTTTGCAACAATTTGATATATCTCACATGCCTTTTCTTTATCAACATTTACTTCAATTCCAAAATTAAAAAAATCTCCTAGTAAAATAACAGAATTTAAATTAGTCTGATTATATAATAACCAATTATAAATTTGTTGTGGAGTAATGTCATGATCATTAAGGTAATCAAGAACTTCTTCCTTTCCAGCTTCTTCTTCTAAATTTAATTTATCAATAAGAGCAACTAAATCATCAACTACTATTTGAAAATCATTCTCATACAATGACATTGGTTCTATTTCTTTTATACTTAATTTTGAATAAGTTCATGTAATGAATTATCAAGTGGTTGTTTACTTGACAATTTATTTAAAATTATTACATTTAATTTAGCAATAACTTCACTAATAATCGGACGATTATCTGGTTCATGATTCCAACAATCTGAAAAAATATAATAAAGTACATATATAAATAAATAATTAATCAATACAATAAATAATTCAAATTATATTTACCAATATAAATTTTTGCATAATCTATAGGAGTATTGGCGACGGGTTTTTCTCTAAGACCTTGTAAAATTTTCAAATCCAAACATGTATCAGATGGTTCATTGTAAAAAGGTGACTGACCACTAGATATTTCACACAAGAATACACCAATGCTATAAATATTACTCTTTTTGGTTAATAAGTATAATGGTGTTTGGTGAATATTGATTCTTTTTTGTTCAATAATTTTGGATCAATATAAGCAACCATATCAAAGAAATTTGATTGAAGATTGGATGATTCTTCAATTCTTTTTATAATCCAAAATCTGTTAATTTGATAATCCCTTGATGAACTAATACATTGTTTGAGTGCTATAATTAAATGTGAAAATTAAAAAAATTAAAAAAATTAAATTAAATTAAAATAATAAATTATACACTTCTTAAGATATAATATAACCAAATTAAGATGCACAATTTCTTTTTCATGTAAATATGATACAGCACGAGCTAATTTAAGTGCAATATTTAACTTATTGTCCCAATTTAAACTATCAAAATGTTCTTTTAAATAATTTCGTAGTGTACCATTATCAGCATATTCCATTACTAACAAATAATTTTTTGAATCATCATCTTGGTTTTTTACTAAAAGAAAAAAAAAGAGGATAGTATGAAATAATAATTTATTTTTCTTAAAAAAAGTCAATAACTAATAATTATCATACTTATAGTAATACCACAAAAACGCATAATATTTTCATGAAAATCCATTTCATATTGACGTTTAAGCTTAATCATGAATAATAAGAATTTTTAAATTAGGGAACGCAATATATCATAAATATAAAAATTATTAATATTGTAAATACAGTATAAAAATGATTACTTCATTAACGATTTCTTTGGTTGTGACATTATTGATATTAGAAAAAGATTTTAACGCTAAATGATTACGAGAACCTTTCCAGTTTGCACGATAAACTTTTTAAAATTTCCGAACCCAATTTCTTTGATATTTCTGAAATGGTTGTATTCGTAATATTTAAAGTAATTTTTTGAAATAGCATTTTCAATCCAATTAATTCGTTCGTCTGAATTTTCAGTGACTTTAATTTCAATGTTATTAGACATTGTATAGCGCAAAAAAAAAATAAAAATAAAAATAAAAAAATAAAAAAATTATGACGCCATCCCTTATAAACGTAATGTTGCATTTTCATTGAACACAAAGGACAGAAGATCGGCACTAATGTTACTTTCTTTGTCGTCAGCCGGAACTACACAAATAACATAATGAATTTAATAATTAGTTTGGAATTTACAGATCTTTAAACTAATTATACAATAGGCTTTATACTGTACATTACTACATTGTATATAGACTTGTTATCATAAAATATTGTCGCCGTCTCGCCGAAGGTATTGATTTCGGAAAAAATTGTTTTAATTTAACGAACGTTAACTAAATGTTCGTTCTTATTTTATGGTAATAAATCTTTTTCGAGATCAGCCAGAATTTTATTAATTTAGTTATGCAATATCTGTTTTACAATTTACATATAAAAATGACATCATGGAGTATAATAAGATTACCATTGAAATATTATATACAAGTCATTATCTTATAATTGGTACAATTAATCATTTGATAAATTTTTTATATCAGTTAAAAATTAAAATAATCAAATTGAATGAAAAGCTATTTTTTAATTAATGAAATAAATCAATGATGGTATCCTTTGAAACTATTTAAAGAAAATTTCCAATTGTTGTGAAGATTTTGATAATTATTTTAAATTATTTTACATATAATTGTTAATACATACATACAGTAGTACACTCATAGTACTCTAATGCTCCTATTACTCATGTTCCGCTTCAATTAAACCCACGGCCGCCTATGCTTAGACCTTCACTACATACTCCTACAATTCATACATTATAACTCAAGTATAGTACATTAATGAAACTATTATTAAATTCTAATAAGAATTCCGAAATCATTAAGCATATTATTACTCCAATTATATTTAGCACATTTTTTAAAACAATAAATTGCTTTTTTTATATCTTTTACAGCTTCTTCCTTGTTCATACTAGGGATGGCAACGGTCACGGCCATTAACCGGTTATGACCGGTCATGACCGTGACCGATATCGGTCGGTCAAAGACCTCTGACCGACCGTTTGACCGACCGTTTAACCGATCCTAAAAACGTTTGCGAAACGTCTTTTAATATAAAATTTAATAAAAAAATGTTTCGCAAACGTTTTTTATTAAAAAAAAAACGTTTCGCAAACGTTTTCAGGATCGGTTAAACGGTCGGTCAGACCGGTCGGTCAAACGGTCAGTCGGTCGGTCAAAGGTTCTTGACCGGTTATGACCGACCGATGACCGACCATGACCGACCGTTGCCATCTCTAGTTCATACATATAAGCAAGATTTATATTGAGCTATACATCAACTAAATTTTCTACTTTCTGATATTTTACTGAATTATTGATTTTAAATAAAAAATTTAAATTCTTTTCCTTTAATGAAAAATTAATATGAAATATTTCTCATACTTATCTAAGAAAATAAATAATATTCTTGTGAGATTTCATTTGGCGCTGAAGTTTAAGTTAAATTACAAATAGAATTTTAAATCAGGAACGTGTAAACGATAATTTTCCAGTTCACAAAAGACTTTTCCGAAACCTCTGTAACCAACTTTTTGAACAATTCCTTGAAATAGATTCATCAATAAATTAATTCATTCATTTAACTTATTATTCATGATTTCAGGTTTAGTGTTATTAGATATTGATTCATTCATTTATACCAAAACGCTTCAGTAACTGTCGGAATAGATCATGTGTAAAGAGTTATGACATTGATATGACAATAAACTACAGTATATCTTTTATCTATTTATTTTTTTTAGCTAATAATAGACTATTGCACAGCTTATTCTAATATAGAAAAGTTAAAGTTTGCGCTTATTACAGTATCGCAAATAATGAAGAATCATGATAGTAAAGAAATATATTTTAACATACTGTATGTTTACTAGATTGCAGTTGCTGTCATAATTTAAGTCTAACGTTAAATGACTTATTAGCCGATTATCCAGCTAACGCACTTTATTCCAATAATCTTATTAAAATGTCTAACGATACTATGATCACTGAAATTTTGCCAATAATAAAGACTCGTGAATTAGTAATTTATTACTTTATCTCAATATTTATCGGAGAATGCTATTGGTCGATATGAGATCATACTTATAATGATAATAAATTAGAAAGTATTTAGTTTAAAAAAAATCATGCATCAATTGCGTCATTATTGAATAATATTTACAATCAATATCGTAAAAATTCTTTGACACATAATAAAAATTCAAGTTTGGTTTATATATTAGGGTTCCTTAATGTACAGTGGGTGTACGATATTAACGTACGAACTGGCCAAATTTAACGTTAATGCAGTGCATAATCCCTAAGCCAATTCGTATGTTAATATCATACACCCCATGCGATTATTTTTTTCTGATCGTTTCTTACACATGACGCTTCTTAGATGGATAATATATATATATAAAACACGGAAATTCTTGCTGATATTATTTAAATCATTGAACCATTGAATAACTCAGGGTGTTACAAAAAGTATGTGAGTATAAGCTATTTGATGATTTAAGTTACATACAGTATAATATCTACGTAAAAATCGTTGATCCGATCTATGATTAGCCTATAAGCTAACTGCTAACTCATGCTATTAAAAATTTTAATTCAAGCCCCAAATTATAATTTACTCACATGAAATTTATCATTGAGCTTATATTAAATTTGGCCCGCACTATGATATTTTGGCCAGCATTTCGATCAGAATTTATAGTACCACTTTTAAATTTTCGAGGTCGTCATGTGATTTTTCGAATTATATCTTTTTTTTTTTTTTTTTTTTTTTTTGAATCAACAATTTCGATACTTAAAATATCCTACCAAGAGTTTTAAGAAAAAGATTTTTTTTAAGAATCATAAATTTTAAAATATTCATCCAATAGTTTTTATGACTTTTTCTGTAATTCGCTAATCATTGGTTACGGAAAGACGATTAAAAGCTTATTAGATTCGCCATATCAAGTGATATGATCTTAAAAAAATATATTAAAAATCATGAAAAAAAGGTGATTCAATTCATTATTATATAAAAATAAAATAATAAGAACGTTGAAAAAAGATAATTTTCAGTATATAATATAATAAGTATTGAATTTGATGATTCATAAAAAAGTATATGATATAAAATATTAAAAATACAAAAAATCGCATGAAAACCTCTCAAAATTGGTTTTCATCAATTTTGTAAACATTTTCGAAAACGTCAATGAATCTAATAAATATAAACACCCGGAGACGTGTATATAAAATACAAATAATAATTTATTATTTATTAATTTTTTAAACTGTTAATATATTACCGTACGGTTCCGAAATTAAGCAACCCCGAAAATAAGTAACCCTGGCCCGCATTAAGCCGAGTTTGGCCGGAATTATGAGGACTTTGGCCAGAATTAAGTGCAAAAAAATGGTTGCGTAATTTCGGAACCGTACGGTATTTTAATATAAATTTTATTGTTACCCCCTATAACTAACTAAATCGTATATCATCCACGTCTTTCCCATAAAATCTCTCATTCTCAAAATAAATGAAGTAAACCAAAAATCAAAAACAAAAATTAAATTCACATACGAACTAAAATAACTACGAGCTAAAAGAATTATAGTCAATAAAACTAAGCATCCACCTTCAAATTCGCGATATTTATCTCAAAAATTGCAATCATCTCACGTCACTTTCAGAAATTCATCTATTAAAAGTTTCACTTAGTTCCATTCTAACCGTCCTATAAGAATAAAAAAAATTAATAAATCCATCCATATCTTGCATAAAGTTAAAATCCAAATCCATTGCGTCGAAATACAATACTTCATGTAACGCTCCCAATAAGGAAGAATATTGAACTTTGAGTGAAAATCAGAATCTCGAAAAATCATGGATTTGTATCCAATATCCCACATAACAAATATTATAATCAAATTTTTACGTAAAATTACGTGACTTCAAAACGGGTTATTAGGATTAAGTATTTACTCTTTCTCGCATTCAAAACCCTCCTTATTTTTTGCTGGCGGACTATTTTGTAGACGTTTTTCATTTACATTTTCTCGTCTTTAACTCTATTCTCATCCTCTAGTCTTTTTATAAAATCGTCATTAAGCGTTGTGAATTTTCTAAGTGCTTCACTTTTTTCCGATAAACGAGATCTCTTCACCAATCTTATGTATTCGTCGCCCATATCACTCCAATTCTTTATTTGTTCAGTTTTTATACCGTTATCAAATGCGACTTATCCTATAGCTCGTGCTGCTACTTTTCCCCATTCCATCAATGTTATTTATTTTTAATTTCATCCTATAGTATTGGGATGCCAATCATCCAGATCCGCTTACCAGCCGAATTTCACATTACAAATATAAGCATCCAGACCCGACTTTAGCTGCATTACAATCAATGATAGATCAATGATCGATCATGAATAACTTTGATCAAATTACCGTGGAAAGCTATTTAAAAATGTATAATTAATTGATTATAACGTGATTTATATTAATCTTTTCGCTATCATGATCCTTCTGGTGAAAGAAATACTATGGTGTACCGTTTGGACCAAAAGTGACAAAATTATGAAAATCCGAAATTTCAAATTTCAAAATTTCGATTTTCATAATTTTGTTACTTTTGGTCCAAACAGTACACCGTAAAATACTGATCAAGTGATTTTTATTTGATCATCATCAATTTAAAGAAAAAATGTCTATAGCATCTTTATTAATTTAATCAATCGAAACTCTAATGGTATTACTTCATTATAATCACTTAATTAAAATTAATTAAACTGATACGTATATATACACATACGTAATATATTACTAATATATTGTACATATAAAGAAAATGTTTATGGTATATTTTTTTTTTTTTTTGAGATCAAAAATTACAGTGCAATTTTGACGCCTAAATAAAAATTTCAGTTACAAATTTGAACGAAATATGTCAGTAAATTGTATTGAAAGCCAAAACACAGCTCGTGTCAAATATTCATTTGGTAAATGTTACATATAAATTTCCTTCAGAGATAATTTGATGGCTCATTTGCCGTGAAAATGTGCCCAACTTCTCAATTTGAAACTTATCTCAACGAATATGATCAAGATGGTGCGAGATTAAATTATTATATGGGATGTGAAATGTCTTTCTCGTCTCCTTTGTTGATTGTTAAAGAATAAATGACCAATTGGGCGTGCATGCATTTGATCGTGATCCGCATCATCTGCTCTTACTTCGAGTTGAGATTAAAAAATTGACCAAAAACAATTATTAATTTGAAACAGATACAGGTATGTAGTAATGTTTTGCTTGAAAATTGACTAACCTAATGCTCGCATCATAATCAGATCGCACAACTAATTAAGCGTTAAGAGCATGACTCAAAACTGAAGAAGCTATAATTGAAATATTAAGACACATTTGGAACCTAATAAATCGAAAAAAGAACATTAATATGATATATAGGAGAATTATAATAGGCCATATGAAAGATCAAATAATTTCTACCTCTGAGCCCTTTCCCAACCATCATATATATATCCTGGTCCCAATGGTCCACACCAATTCTAAATATTTGAAGTATCAATCATATGAGAGGGCATCAGAATTTTTGATAATTTCGGTTATTGAGCTAACTTCGCGCACAAGATCATGATTAAATAAAAAAAAATTCTTAAACAAAATTCCTTTTCAACTCCCGCCATATTATTATTCGGATTAAAATCTGGAGCATATAACATACGGCCCTGTTGGAACTTACCAGTTACGCCTCCCCTTGCAGGAAATAAATTAAATACGTTATACATATATTCTTGTATTGTATTATTCGTAATGAATTAAATAAATATAAAAAAATATTGGTCAATAATCAATCCATAAACGAAACCATGAAAATTCAATTTAAATAACGTAAATTATTAAAATAAATTCTCACGTATCAAATTTTCTTTTTCCGATTTAAGCAGATAATACGACTTGAAATTTAAATTATTTGCATTTTTTTGCAGAAATAAAACTTAACATCATTTTCTTATTATATTGATTATTCTGCAAAATTAAACGTAAAGAAGAATCAAAGTAGAATCGGACTTAAAAAATCAAATTTTTTTTTCGTAATTAAGTATATATTTTATTAGGTCTAGCTACAGTCCGAATAAGCGGGTTTATCCGGAAATTATTCAGGTTATACTTACTGACCAATCAGAATTGTAAAATTGGGTAATATTTTTTTTCGATTTTTTTTTTTAAAAGAAATAATAACTTAGTTTAATATGTACATTACTGTAGTTTATAGACGAGATTTTCAAGAGCTTCGAAACAATTGTATCATGCATTCCTCAATTATCATTTTAAAGAAATTATATTATTTGAATATATATACTGTATAAGATTATTTATTTTTTATATAAAATCACGTTAAAATAAAAGAAATCATCAAATTTTAATTTAAGATACCACATCTTTTATTAAATAATATAGGAAATTTTGCATATCTACCCGATTCATACATCACTTCTTTAATTCCTTTAAATAAATCTCTACCACTTGTTGAACACCGAAGTATGTTATATCTATTATGTGATCTAGTCGTTAATATATCATAAATTACTAACTATTTAACTCATTTTAATTATTTCTTTTTCCTAATTGAAGCGCTAAAATTATACTTCCAAGATAAAAATGTGATATTTTGAATTCATTACATATTATCCCTATTAATCAAGAATCTACAAGGAAATTCTATCTTTAAACTTATTTACCAATCACTTGTTTAATCTTTTAGTTCATTCATGACATAGCATGGAATTAAAGTAAATTAGTAAAAAAAATTATCGTGGTTTTCTACCTTGGTTAAATGGGTTTCTGTCGCAAGGTCAGTTCAATTTTTATTTTCGTTGGCGAGTTGGAAAATCTGGCAAGAATTATAGGAATATAAGTTATATGTAAAAAATAAGAGAAGTTATATAAATAAAAATGATATTAAATGAGTTAAATGATTGAGTTAAATGATAGAATTTAAACAATTTTTTAAGAAAAAATTAGCATAATAAAATAAACATCTTACTTATGCTCATATAGATGAATCTATTGAACTAAGAAGGTTCAGCCAACATCTTGCTCTCACTCTTCATCCAACCTAAATAGATCCGATCTGACAAATCAGATGACGGAATCGTCCTCGGATTAGGCGAATGATGACAATTTGATAAATAATAATATTTTACGATTAAGATCATCATAATCCGTTTCATCCGATCAATTTTAAGGTGTAAATATTAAGTATATCAGCTCTATGATCAAGAAATATTTTAATTAGCAACTCACTTTTCGTATAACTCCATTATTATATTCTTTTTAATACACTCATTCAAACTTACCGTTCTACGATTATTTCTTAGATCTATTCAACCCCAAATTATAGTCGCAGCATTGTATAAATTGTTAATTACTCATATATCACGTTGATTTTTTTTCCTGATATAGGACGTAAACTCTACCGTCGTATTAGATTTGGTTGCCACGAAAGAGGGACAACAATATATAATGACTTATAATAAACTTCAGTCGAAGTGCACCTAATGAATATTAAATTAAAATTTTTAATTCTCAAAATCGGAAAATTTAATTATTAAATATACTATATTAAATATCCTTGCCTGTGTGGAATCAAGCCGACTTTGTGGAAAGACACTGGAGAGGACTGCAATGGAACAACGATGGAATATATCTTTTAATTTCTTGAGAGCTATACAGTACCACCTTTTAATACATAATTAATATGTTAATTAACATAATACTGCAGGCGGCTTCAAAAGATATGTAATCCGTTCATTAACCGTTACGAACTTTGATAAATATTGGCACGGTCGTTTTCATTTTTCTCCAAAATATACACCGTCAGAATTCTTTCACTGATTGATACTATGGGATATTAACAAAGTAGAATTAAGGATATTTTTATCATCGTTATTTTTTGATATTTTTACGTCTGATTATGCTGATAATGTTGTTTGCAATTCTAGTATTGGTTTTCATTATGTTAAGTACTAGATGTTTGAGAATACTTTTCCATACAGTATGTACAGCATTCATGTCTTACTCAATTTATTCTATATTATCTAATAAAGCTCTCAAAATAAAGAAAAGGGAAAAAGACGTCGAACAAAGCATTAGAGAAGGCATATTGGGTAATATGAATACCTTTTGGTGTTTAGCGCGTTTCAAATTAAAAGCCAAAGAGAGAATAGCATTAATCGCCCTAAAAAAATCTAAACTTTTTAAAAAATTTTGGTGGTTTGTAATGCTATTTTAACTATTTTTAGCAATGATGTCATTGTAGATCAATTAGGTTTTTTCACGTTCATCACCACGTTCTCATGCTGATCAGGTTTTAAAGCTCAATTAGGTATAATAGAAACTTTTTTAATGCACTCGTGGTGGTGTTGAAAATAATATCAATACAGTATTCTTTAAATGATATCTATTTTTCTATTTTTCAAATTCTGATTTTTTAAAAAAAGACAACTAAAAAGCCTTAAATACAATTGAAGTCCCCTAATTTATTAAATAGTCGAATAAAATATCCTCTTTGCATTTATTTTTGCCATTGATGGCTGTTTAGATGTAAAATAATTCTGCGATATGTATTTCGGTGAAAAAACAAAAACGACTGTGTCAGTATTTTATCAAGGTTTGTAATGGTTAATGAAATTTATTATATTATCTGTTTTCTTAATTTTTCTTAATTTATAATTATAAACATGATATTGTAGACGACTTCAAAAGGCTGATACTGTATGTCCTTGAGAAACTCAAAGATATATTTTACTGTTGTTCCATTACTCAGACAGGGATATTTTAAAATAAAATATTTAATATTTAAATTGTTTATTAGGTACACTTCGACCTGAAATTCTTTACAACCAGTTATACATCATGACCTCGCTTTTGCAGCAACTATATCTAATAATTTATCATTTGACTGTAGAAGTTTACGTCCTACATCAGGAAAAAATAATCATCGTGATTTATAGAAATTTATACGGCTTTGTAGTTGCAATAATTGGAATAGATCTATGAAATAATCGTAAAATGGTAAGTTTGAATGAATGTATTAAAATTTATATGTGGATTGCTAATTAAAATATTTCTTGATTATAGAGCTGATATTTTGATAATTGTACCTTTAAAATTGATCGAATGAAGCGGATCATGTTATTTTAAAATTTTTTTCAAAATATTACTATTCATCTCATCTAAGGATGAATCCGTCATCCGATCCGTCATATCGGTTCTATTTGTGACCCGTTCTTGCTAACGAATAGGTTGAATGAAATTCAATAGATCCATCTATGTCATATTTGATGATCATGTATAACATAAGCATAAGTAAGATGTTTATTTTTATTCAAAAAATTTTCTTTTCTTAAAAACTATTTAAATATTATTATTTAACTCATTTTATTTTATAATATTTCTTATTTACAAATACAAATTATTCCTACAATTACATTTGCGCTACTTCGTCCTTTTTTGATAGATTCCTCGACTTTTATGTGGAAAAATGTCTTGAACAAATGTACCAAAGATTTGAAAAATAGATTGTAAATAAGTTTAAAGGCAGAATCTTCGTTGATTTGATGATCAATAGGGATAATAGGTAATTCATTCAATATAAAAAAATTTTGATTTTGAATGTGAAATTTTATAGCTTCAATTAGGAAAAAAGTATTCAATGGGCCAAATGGTTAATGATTTTGTATTATATTAATTTAATTTATCAATATTAAAGGAAAGACGATAAGAAAATAATAGATGTAATTATTTTACTTAAATTGATGTTCAAGGAGCGTTAGAAGAACCGGAGAAGCCTTAGGTGGTGTTGTTAGATGATGCATCATGAGCAAAATTCCTGTATTACTTAATAAAAGGTGTGATAACTTGGATTTAAATACGAAATATTATTGCTTGGTTCATTTAGAATTTTCATTTAATTTAATGTGATGTTAGAAAACTAAGTAACTTTCCTAAAATATCCTAAAATATCATAAATACGCTAGGTGTCAACTTTTGTCAGATCAATATGAATACGCTTGTTCTTCCTTTTATTTATATAATAAAGGAATAATCGTATATACAAATAATATTGCATCACCAAACTTTAATTTAATAAAATATTTTTATTCACGTGAAGAAATTTTTTGGGTATTAAAATGATATTTGAAGATTCATGTCATGATGCTAAATTAATTTAAAGATTTTTAAATCTTATCTATAAACTTAATAATTATAAAAGTAAAAAATTATTGCCGATGGTTGAAATTTATGATGGGAATATTAAGAATATATAATAATATAGTTTGAACGATAAAACGCATTTTTTTTATGCGAGATACTTTCGTTTAATTATGAAGAATAGTAATAATGAATGATAAATTTTATTTTCTGTAAAATAATGTTTTAAATTTTTAAGTTAATCAGATTTTCTTACTCAACTTTTTACGGTAATGTACGAAATGTACGATCCGTTGATCCGTCAATCCACCAATCCGCGATTTGAAACTATCCGGATTAGATCCGAAGATACGAATGATTCGTCATCTGCTATTCTGTATATAAATCTGGATCCATCCGTTTGGTTAGTACTATTTTATGATAACTGATCCATTCGAATGGTCCTTTATTTACGGACCGGATTAAACGGATGACTAATCCATCACTACGGCCTCTTACTTAGTCCAAAGTATATAGAGATCATATAAAATTTCTCTCTCTAAATGCACACCATTTCTAAATGCACATTTTTTCAAATTTTCATTATGGACCCAGGGGGTTGCAGTTGACGGTATACGTATATTTTTTTTTTATCACTTACTTTATTTAGTTATATTCCATATTTTTAAATATTTTTTGTTTATATGACTTCTTAAATATTTTTTTATATTAAATTTCCGCAGAAACTTAAGCTGTTAAAACTATCTTGCCTTTTTCGCATTTACCCTAGCATTTAGTTTTATTTTTATTTTGGACATGAAAAGTTGTAGTAAAGAAAGTATTAGAAATATTATTAATTTATTACAAATATATCTATAAAACTGTAAAAGATTGTAGATATGGCAGACAAAATCAGCATCTAATCTAGCGTTTTGCGAAAAATAACTTTAATTTTGAACTTTTGAAAAGCCTCAAGAATTTTTTTTTTACGGTTAAAGAGTACAGATTACGAATTTTTAAATTATTGTCGTTGTGTGCAGAGTATGGAAGTTCTGTTGTATTTTTTTTATTTTACATTATAAAATATTATTTGTTAAATTCTAATTTATACTTCGGTTAAAATGGTGTTTGACTATGTTTTTTCAAAAGTTATCATATCGGACCTAGAACAAAAATTTTCAAAATTATGGGTAAAATGTGTTTTAGTGCCGTGCTTAGGAGGCATCAAATGGCTTTTATTGATCTAATAAGTAAGAAGTGCATTTAGAGAAAAATTATATAATGCATGTACTTAGAGTGAGCGCGCTTAGAATATATATATTTTGCTATTATTAATTCTTGTAACAACTCTTTCTAGTGATAACGATAATTAAATTTAAGATACAGTATATTGTTCAATTTTTTTTTTTTTTTTTTTTTTTTTTTTATTTTTTTCCTTTTTTTTTTTTTTTTTTTTTTTTTATTTTATTCGAATCTTTTAATCGAATTCGATTATTGACCTATTTGACCCCCTCCCATGGAATTATTATAATTTATTAATACTAATATTTTTTAACGGTTCAGCAGGACTGATTATATAAATACAACGTCCATTTTAAAAATCAATTTACTTTCTCTTAAAATACATGTCCTTTTGAACTTAAATTATTAATATATATATATAATAGATAGACATAAAAAAAAAAAAAAAAAAATTTCATAAAATTTCCAAAAAAAAAAAAAAAAAAAAAAAAAATTTTTTTTTTTAAAAAAAAAAAAAAAAAA
>QZLH01000051.1:101999-113918 GCA_003833135.1 Oehlia diaphana | reverse complement strand
TTAATTTTTTTAATTTTTTTTTTTTTTTTTTTTGATTTTTTAATATTTTCCTATGTTTTCTGTATTTTCTAAACATTTCATTAAACAAAACTAAAAACAAACTATCACGATATTATTATTCATAACTTTAACCTTGGAAGTTATTATATTCAGGTTGTTGATGATATTGCAAATTATTCGTATTAACAATAATTCAAATCCAGGAATTTCGAATTTATAATGATTTATTTGTGGCTGAGAGGAATCGAAAGTCATCGAATTTGGTAAGCTAACAAAATGATTTGAAGCTGGTTGTCCACCTTGGATGTTACTATATCCAAATCGTTGATGATATTGCAAATTATCCGTATTCATGTTATTTGCAAAATTTATGTGACTATTACTAACGAAATTTTCGTTAATATAGTTTTGATTTTGATTTACTAATTGTGTTGCAACTGGAGAGTAAGAATTCACATAAGATTGATGTTGCGTATTCAAATTGTTTAAATTCATAACTTGGTTAGACTTGGTATAACAATAATTTCAAATCCAGGAATTTCGAATTTATAAATCGTCGAATTTGGTAAGTTAACTAGAAAATTTAGATTTTGATCCATTTCGAAAGATTTATTTAAATATTTGGATTGGTTAACTTCTCGCAAAGAAAGGAATTTTTTTTAGAATCTTTTGTTGTACAAATAAAAATTCCTTCTACATGGAAAAAATTTGGTATTTGTATTTTAAAGTATAGAATCAAATCTGTCCGTGGCCAGGTAGTGGAACGACCGCAGCGTAAAGATGGTCATCGGTCCTAAAAGACCGCGGTCCTACGGTCCTACACCATAAAAAGACGGACCGGTCCGTCTTAGTGTAGGACTGCGGTCTTTCGGTCCTGTATCACATGTAATAAGACCGTCGGTCTTTTTAAGGACCGCAGTCTTTTTAAGACCGATCGGTCTTTTTTCTTTTTTTTGCAAATAAAAAAATTTTTTTCCCTGAACTTTATTAGAAAATCATTTTCGGTTTAATTCTAGTTATATTTATGCAAAAATATTTTTTCATATTGCGTTTTAGTTTTTTTCCGAAGTCCTTCAAAACTATAGTTTCAAAAATTTAAAGTTTTGAGACAAAAAGCTTTAAAATGCAATATCTCGTCATCCAGTGATTATAAAAGGATGTAACTACCACCATTCGAATCATCTTAATGAGACGCGTCGAATGATATTAAAATCATGATTCTAGAATTGATAGAAAAAATTATACGTCAACAAAACTATTTGGTAACAAATTCAATAATTACCGGCTATCTATCGATCTTGGAAATATGATTTAGCCACCATTCAACGCGTCTCATTGAGACGATTCAAATGGTGGTAGTTTCATCTTTTTATGATCACTGAATGACGAAATATTTCGCTTAAACGCTTTTTTAGAGTTTGTGTTTTGACAAGGCAACTCTACAAGTAGGGAGAAGTGATTGTCATTAATAATTGGTTTAAAATTGGTCAGTCTTTATATTATTTTATAAAGACTTTAACCAGATTAATAGATTTATTTAATATAAAAATTATTTATTATATGAAGACTGGTATGAGAACTGGTCGGTCCTCGGGACCGGTCTTACTGCACCACAAAAAAATGCAAGACCGCAGTCCGGTCTTACAAGTCCCGGGACTGACCAGTCCAGGACCAAGTAGGACCGGTAGGACCGATGACTATCCTTATCAATTACCCTTATTTATACAAGTTATGCAGTTGGCGCTCTTCCACTTGGTCTATTTATAACCTCAGATGAGTTGGAAATCACATTGGAAAAATCAATTAATCTACTTAAAACAATTCTTCCATCATATGCATTCTTCAGACGTGGACCACAAGTAGGACCGATGGTTTTTATCACAGATGACTCAAATGCAGAACGTAACGCATTAGAACTTTGTTGGCCAAAAGATAACCCATAGTTTTAATAGAAAATTTAATATATATGGGCTGATTTTTGGAATTAAGTTAATTAAGTTTATATATTTCAAAAAACAGCAAATGTAAAATATTAGTTATATAAGAATGATGAATCTTTATTGACTGATGCAAATAANTGCTATGCACTTTTTCATAATTTAAACATTTTTTAATAAAATGAAAATTGTGATCGGCAAATGATCGGCAAAGTGATATAAAGCATGTTCGCTATGCTTTCAAAACTATAGTTTCGAAAATTTAAAGTTTTAAGACAAAAAGCTTTAAAACGCAATATCTCGTCATCCAGTGATTATAAAAGGATGTAACTACCACCATTCGAATCGTCTCAACGAGACGCGTCGAATGATATTAAAATCATGATTTTAGAATTGATAGAAAAAATTATACGTCAGCAAAACTATTTGGTAACAAATTCAATAATTACCGGCTATCTATCGATCTTAGAAATATGATTTAGCCACCATTCGACGCGTCTCGTTGAGACGATTCGAATGGTGGTAGTATCATCTTTTTATGATCACTGGATGACGAGATATTCCGCTTAAACGCTTTTTTAGAGTTTGCGTTTTGACAAGGCAACTCTACAAGTAGGGAGAAGTGATTGTCATTAATAACTGGTTTGGAATTGGTCGGTCTTTATATTATTTTATAAAGACCTTAACCAGATTAATAGATTTATTTAATATAAAAATCATTTATTATATGAAGACCGGTATGAGGACTGGTCGGTCCTCGGGACCGGTCTTACTGCGCCACAAAAAAATGCAAGACCGCGGTCCGGTCCTACAAGTCCTAGGACCGATGACCATCCTTACCGCAGCGTCATAGCCACACAATAAGAATATTTAAAAAATAACTCATTCAATACTTTATTAATTAATAAAATACTATCTTTAAAGAAATAATTTTTAATATATTATTGTAAAAAATTCAGATTACTTCATAAAATACTTGATAAAAATTAATGTCTAGGTAATTTTACCCTATTGCCATAAGCCTATTTTAGATAATTGATTGAATAATACATAAATTGCACAAATGCACAATTGCCTAATGCATAATAATCTGCAAGTGGGCGATATAGCTTATTATTAAAAAAAAAAGTGATTTTAATTCTTAAAATATCTCTAATTATTTAACAACGCCATTTTGCAGATTTTAACAATAACGATAAGTAGCGTAACCTAACACAGTTAAGCGGATTTTCTTTTTTTTAATAATTAGCAAATAAACAAACTTAAGCCATATCCGGCAGTTAATTATTAAAAAAAAGTGTACGATTATTGGCGGAAATGCACTAGGGATGGATAACCCGAAATATATTATGTAGTGATATAAGAAAAAATATAAGGATAGAGAAAGAATGTTTTGGTAAGGGCCTCACAGTTGTATAGTGCACTAAAAATAATTTTATATAATGTAATCGATGTATTCGTCTTTTTAGTCCCTTATTTTACGACCAATAAAGCGTTAAGTTAAGAATTATTTTTTTTTTTAATAAATGAAATTGCAATCTTCAATTTTTTCAAACTAATTTTCTGCATATAAAAACAAGTAAATATCAAGAACCTTGTAATTTGCAAAATTTATTTCCTAATCTAATTTAAGATGATGTTATTATGGTAAAATACTTTTGATATATGCGGAAGTATTGTCTATATTAAAAAACATCAAAAATTTCATTAATATCGAAGGTATTTTCCTTCTTAGCTACCACAACGTACACTCTTCCAAATGAATCTGTATTCTCTTGGTGATACGCTCTTTTTAGTGCTGACGTAATGTTAACAATTATTTGGTGATTGTCGAAGCGAAAAATGGAATATAACTTATTTTGACCACTAGTGGGTAAAAGGAAACAGTTTCTAGAGCTACGAATGACTGATCAAGAAAAAGTTTTATATATATACAAAAAAAAAAAAAAAAAATTAGAGATCCGATAGAAGAAAGAGTTATTCTTATAATCATTTATACATACTAGTTATAACCGTGAATTTTTGAATACTTCTTTGCCGAAGCCTTTTCTTATCCCATTCAACTATAAGTAATGGTGAACCTCTAAATTTTGAAGCCCACTCGAAAATAAATTTTTTTGTGTCCGTATTGAAATTTTTTAGTTTGTCTGTCATGTTCTGATCGGTTTATTTATTATGGTCTGTTTAAAATAAGAGATCAATTTGAGATAAAAAAAAAAAAAAAAAATTTTTTTTTTTTTTTTGAAATTTACCTTATTTATATAATTTTTGCGGGTTGGCCTTTTTTCCAATACTCTTCCCATACTTCCCATATGTGCACATATGATCCCTTAAATTTTTAACAATTACAACAATTAGAGATGCAACCTATTGTTTAATCTTATAAACAGAAATGGTAGGTATAGTGAACTCATTTAATAATCGATTTAATACGTTCATTTTTCAATAACCGTTAATTTATTAAAGTACTTAATGACTAGGGAGTTCGGTTATGAAACCTGATTTAATTATTAAACCACTACAAACTAGTAACTAACTAGTTTTAGCTAACTATATCGGTTTGAGCATAAACCGGTTTAAAACCAGTTCGGAACAAACCCTATTAATTAACTCCCCATCAAAAAAAGCTCGGGCACGTGATTCATGTGATATTACTATGGCTAAGTGTGGCTATGGAAATTGCACTACACCATCTGACCTTAAGAATCCAAAGGTAAAAGCTTCAGCCTAAACTAACCTTCCTTACCTAACCCTAAGATACTCCAATGTCAATGCTATCTTCAAGGATAAGCATTTCCGCCTAAACCAACTTTCCTTACCCTAACCCTAAGATACTGTACTCCAACGTCAATGTTATCTTCAAAGATAAGTATTTCAGCCTAAACTAACTTTCCTTACTTTAAGATCTCCACTCCAAGATGATTGCTTGAGAATATGATGAACGTTAATCATAAGAGTAAAAACAAATTCTTTTAAATTAATAAAATTAGAGTAATTATTTTATTAAAATAGAATGTAATATTAATTAAACAATCAATTTCAATTTATTAAAATACATTAATTTAAAATAAATTATTGTAAATAATGAGTGCTATCAGTATCCCCCTTACATTTTTAATGGCATGATTCACTTATTTTGATAATGTTCAACGTCTTCACCTAATTTATTAATAGGACTATATGACTTCCTTACTACTTAATAATAAGACTAGTTTTTGCTCTTCTAGAAAGGAAGGTAGAATTAATTAGGCTGTCAAAATAACAGTTGCAATTTAGTTTGTTGAACTGATATTATTGCTTACTTGGTATTTCTACAGGTTTCATATTTTCTGCGAGTTTTGTATTAAAGATTTATAGCTATTGTAAAGAAAATAAGCCAACTATTTATTTTAAAAAAATTTGTATTCTTGGTATTTGGTAATGTAGACGCGAAAAGAAAGCTTTAATAATAGCTTAAGTAATACGCGATAAATATTTAAATAGATCAGTTGCCACAAAATGCACCGTATGTAACAAAATCACATGCTCAAAAATCACATGCCCGAGCTTTTTTTGATGGTGTTACTGGGGAAGATCCCTGAATATAGAGATATCACATTAATTAAACCTTGTAACAAATTAAATTTTTATGTGATATCTTTATATTAACACGGTAAGACATAATAACGTGATTAATTTTTTAAATGAAACAAGATTTCCTAATAAGGTTAAATTCTTGAATTGAAATGTCGCGCAAGTATCACACGAACTGAGATTCCTTCAGATTTCTTTAATATATAATTATTTAAGAGAATCTTCGGTTTCACAACTATCTGGAAATGAGTTTCTTTAGCTCAAGATGAATATCAACTACGTTTAACTTCAAAACTGGAAATTCGCAGTTTGTCGATCTTCAAATTTATAAACTTACTATTTTTTGAAAAAGCATACTATAGCTCGGTTTCTTCGAATTTTCAACTAAAAGTGGGTAAAATTAATTTTCGCTCAGAAAAAAATTTTTTGTTTATTTCTAAATTAACCCAAAGTTGATTGGACAATTATTGATAATTGCTTTAATTATCAGCCTTATAGTGTATCAATTTTTATTCCTTGCGAAATCTTGTTTGACCTTAGTCTTTCTTCTGACGGATTGAAAAAATAAATAAATAAATAAATTATAAATATGAAAATATATAGTTTTGTGACGGCCATTTATAATATTTTAAATCATACAGTCATCTATTTTTTTTAAAAAAAAGAAATTAATAATTATTAGTAAGTAATATAATTATTAATAATTAAATTAAATATTGTAGTAGGAACCCGAGCTATACATAGAAAGGTCAGGTCCTGGAATGAGCCAAAAAAAAAAAAAAATCATGTAGATCGCTTCCATTTGTGGATAATGTCTACCAGCATTACATATTGCCGGCCCTGAAGTAATGCGTAAAGCTAATATTAAATGTGTGCCGATCTACCCGACCTCTATATATATAACTCGGGGTCCTATTGTAGTATATTGTTACCTAAACATTCAGAAATTTCAATTATTCTACTCGTGTAATGGGATAATGGATGATTTTGAGTAATGGGAGCAATGAGTTTATTTTCTGTAAAAAAAAAGTAGGTTATTAACGAATTAAAAACATACTATTCTTTAATAAGTTTTAAAATCTTACCTGGTATTGGTTCGGTTGGAATACATCCATACCATTCAGAAAAATTTCTAAATAGTTCATTAGATGTTGGTCTTTTACCAGAATCAGAATCCCAACATCTTTTCATTAATTCTAGATATTTTTTCTCTAAGTCTTCAAAAATCTTTTGTTTCTTTGTATCATCAAAAATCTTTGGAACTTCAACAAGTTCTGGTCGTAATCCTCGACAAATCTTTAAGGCAAGTTCAAGATCATGAGGCATATCATTAAAAGCAGGAATTCCAGAAGTCATTTCCCACATAATAATACCAAAAGAATATATATCAGCACCTTTGGTATATGGTTTACCACGTAATACTTCAGGAGCAATATAAGGAAGTACTCCATAAATTACATTTGGCTTAGTAGGTTTATCAACAGGTTTGCTTAATCCAAAATCACTTATATAAGCAATTAAATTATTTGACAAAAGTAAATTACCACTATGGAGATCACCATGAACCAAATTACAATTATGTAATTTTGAAAGTGATTGTGCTATATAGTATAAATTATAATATTTATCAATTGGGTTGCATCTTTTTACCATTAAATTGGATTTTAAACTACCAAGTTCCATATGTTCCATTACAATCATATAATCTAATGTTTCTGGATCTTGAGTAATTCCATATAATTTAATCGAAAGAAGTTCATATTTTTCTGCCGAGTATATAAAATTCATATAATTTTTCCACTAAATTAACAGAAAATAAATATATTAATTGAACAATATTATTAATAAATAACTTAATCTATAAAGAGATTATTTACCTCATTTAAAAAACCGTCATTGATATTTGAGGAATTATTTAAGCTTTTTAATACAATATTATATCCATGTTTTTCATTTTCATTAAGAGGTGACTTAATGTTATCTTTTTTTGCATCTTCATAATCTTCGTCCTTAATTTCATTATAATATCTCTTCCATTGTTTATTTTCTTTATCCCATTTATTGATAAATCCATCTAACAAAACGGCCTTATAAATTATACTAAATCCACCTTTAGCAAGATATTGTATATTCCTTAAACGATTATATGGAATCCATTCTATAACTTCCAAATGGTTTCTTGCTTTTGATTGAGCGTCTTGTATAAACTTATCTACAAAATTATTTCCACTAGTCCATTTACTGAAATCTTGTCGAAACCGCTCAGAATTACAACTTCGACACCATTTAACCCCAGTTTCAGGTTGATTACAATCAGAACATAAGATAGTTTCATCAAATTCACTCATGTCAAAGAAAGAAAGAAAGTAAGTTATTTTAAATGCAACATTCAGCCAATTCGCATAAATGTAATTCATAAAATGAAAATTATAATCAGTAACGATCTGCGATAGTTCAAAATTTTCAAAGTTGAAGCTCAGCGCTAAGTGTCCATAAAATATGTATATTGTTAATATATGAATATTAATACAAATAATAAATAGGAGCTTTGTTGGACTTGAATTAGAACGAATCAACTTGAATAGTAATATCTTTGTTCAGGGCTAATTCGAATCTCGACTCGTTAATTTTCTTAACTTATGAAGCGCAGGACAAAAAATTTTTAACCAGCATAGTGCTGACCAGAATTACAGTGCTGTAAATCACGAGATCAATATTCTGACTCGAATCAAATAATCTCGGAAATAAAAAAAATCACCACCTTTATAAGTTATAACCACCATAACACTATAACCCTTCCAGACTTTTGCGACAGAAATACTTCTAAAATAGAAAAAAAAATCAATTTATTTAAAATAAAAAAAAAGTCACTGCTATTACAAACTACAAAATTTTATAACGAGAAATTCTCTCAAATATCATAAAAAATTAGATTATTAATAAATAAGAAATAGAAAACTACCATGGCTCCTGAATACCAAACAAGAATATTCAAAAAAAAATGAAAAGTGAAAAGTTAAATATAATATACTACTACATACCTAATCGGATAACAATCGATGATGCTAATAATATACTAGGACCGGAGCGAAAAAAAATAAACCGATTTCGTTGGAGCATCACGTGATAGAGAAATTGATCTTTTCTAAACATATAGTCCTTCGCTTCGCTCCTCTCCGGACAATTACAAATAAACAACTTAATATTGCGTTCACGTTAATGTTTGAGTTCAAAGAATCTACTGACGTTCTACTTAAACAGGAGGAAAGCTTTCAAATTAACACTTTTTATGGCATCCCGCGTTGGAAGTATTTTTAATGTCTTTAATGGATAAAAAAATTAACTATTAACGATCATTATAACCTACTTATTATCGCGACCCAATGTTTCTTCTTGAATATAATCCTTGATAGAATCTCTTAAAGTCTTACAACCTTTAACATTCTTTAAATTTTCTTTATCGGTGTAGTAATAATAATATAAAAATTTAAATTTATTGGACTGTTCCTTTGGACCATAATAACTGAACTGACATCTCTAACTGCTGTTTAATAATTTCTTATTTTCTCTGGAGCGCGTTAACCATGTATTTGTAAGAAGTATTCAAGCAGATTTAATCTATAAGTAAATGTTCTCTAAATTTAATAATAATTGAGTAATCGACAATATAAGGAAGTAAAATGCAAGAGGAATTAACGGAATAACAATCACCTAGAATTTAGAACTCGCCCGGGAATTAATTACGCTAATAAAATTTTGAACGAGAATACCTTGATTGTAAAAAACTTGATCTTAATATTGGAAATGTAAAATAATTTTACCATCATAAATAATTACCTGGAGTCATTCAGAATAAGTATAAATTTGATTTTACTATCAAATTTCTGAAGTAAATCATCACACGTTTCTCTCTTTATAGTTATTTAAATAGCAAACCCATATACTTACTATTGGATTAATTTTAAATATAATTGACGATTAGAAAAATTTATCACCATGAATTCCCTTTGTGAATTTTGCTCGCTTAAGTTGAAATGGAAAAAATTTCCCGAAAAAGAAAAAAAATGCATTAAAAAACACTGTAAAAAAAAATAAAGAACTTACCATATGATATTTTCGATTGTTTACGTAGCGAACAAAGCTAGCACGACTACGAGACGACATTTTTTGTGTAGTACTACATAAAATGGTTTATTTAGTTGTCGGTGGTGATAATTCTATTCAGTTTGAGCAATTTTAGTGCCATATAGCGATTATAAAAAAAATGCTACTTTAAATCATATTATATGTGTCTATTCTATTACTCATGAGTGCAATAAACTAACTATTTAATTTATTTTGGCTCCAGAAAAAGCTCATTTTATCATGGAAATATTCTAATTTTTATTTCTTTTTTTTTTTAAAAAAAAAAAAGAAAAGGAAAAAGAAAAACAAAGCTGTTGCAATTACGGAATGTACGACATCAAAAGTGAGGTAATGCGAAACGGGTTGATCTCATGTAACATAACAATATTTGGTCTGGCATACTGTGCAGATTTGTATATATAGAAATGTTGCTGAAAATTCGTGCACAAAAATCCTGGTGCATGAACTATAAAAAAACAATCATATGAAAGAAAATAAACCATAACATTTTTGCGATTATTTTTATCGATCTCCTTTTTTTTGTTTTATTAAAGATAAATGCCGGCACCATAGATTAAGATAGATATATGTAAAGTCTATTGAAAGAAACATATAAAAATAATTTCTTCGAATGCCTTACCCTTTTTTATCATAGTCGTTTATAAAATTTCTAAGCCACACCATTTATCAATTAAGGACAAAAACAAGGCCGTTTCCGTTTTCGATCAAAATCACGTGTTAATAACCAACCCACGATCGAAGAAAAAATTTTATATTTATTTTTGCTGTTAACTCATTTTTACGTACAAAACATGTGGATTTCGACGAAAATTTATTATAACCGATCATACAATTTCTCTATAATCCACTTTGGTTTGAGATTTTTATTGTTATGAGCAGTTACTGAAATTTTTTCTAGCATTGTTTTGCGATTAATGCTTCGTTTCTTCGATCATACGTAGTTTCATTAGCAGATAAACGTCATTTACCGGTATGTATCCGTTATGAAATAATTTATTAATGTAAAATCAATGGAATTTATTTAATAATTAGTTAGCCATCTCAACATTTTCATATATTTACCACTTCAAATATTACCGGATAGCAACTGTATTATCTGCTAAAATTACTTCAAAAAAAAAAATGGTATGTAAGATTTTATTTTATAATTTACGATGTTCAACTTGAATATTTAAAGATTGAAGATTAACTGAAATTCATTGCATATTTATTTAGTTCGTCACGAAATTGCGCAATAAAATATAATATCTGATATATACCGAGTTTAAGACGTAAAGCTCAACTGAACTGTACATTGTATGTTCTATATTTACGTTAGAAGCAACACCTAAGATACTAGATGTTAACGTATAACTGGATTTGGCATCATATTAATATTATTGATTGATAATAACATTAATAATACTTGAAAATTTGGAATTAGTATAGACGAGCTTTTTCCGTATCAAATTCTGTTTTAGATTGTAAGACTTATTTTGATGCTCTTTACAGTTACAATATTTTTAATACGAGGTAACTCGTAATGAATACCATTATACTATTCTACAATTTTATTATATCAGCTAATGTTCTACTTTCCTTCTATCTATTTAATAGGCAAATGTATAATGTCGATGTCCTCAAATGTTTTTATATATATCTAGTTGTGTGTGCGATCTGAATATGAAGTGAGTGTTAAATTAAATAATTAAGTATTTTGCGCGTGATGGAAATCGATCATTATGAATCTAAACTAATTATTTTTTAACTTCAACTTGATATTAATCAAATTATTAGTTAAAGCATGGCAATTGACTCCCAATTGTGATAGTGAGGCTCATTAACATCAGAGACGCAAAGGTAAAGGTTACCCAAGAAATGACAGATGTCGATGTTGGTCATATGATTGGGGATCAAGAACATTTACGTTCAATTAATCATTTGGTGAACATTAGCACGTCCTTTTAAAAAGTTTCTTTCGTTGATTGTTAATGATTGAAGCGTCATCTTGATACAGATGTACGTTGCATTTATTATTACGCTTATATAATGAACCTGATCTATTGAGTATAGAATTAAAAAAAAAAGATGATGTTAAACTAATTAGTAAGAAAATCACCTCCAAGAATTGAACTTGGACACAAAAATTGTGGAACCAACAGTGATGGATAATGTTGAGTTGATAAGTTATTAAGGAAAGAACTCAACAAAGGAATGAAATAAAGGGTATCACATGTGAAGAATGAAATCACATGAGATAGATCAAAAGATCAAAAAAGGGTAA
>QZLH01000051.1:82702-100009 GCA_003833135.1 Oehlia diaphana | reverse complement strand
GATGATAAGGTAGATAAAATATAATGAATAATTAATAATAATATATATAATAATAAATTTTTGAAAGAGAGAAATAGATTACAGAGATATGAAGGAAGAGAAGGGAGGTGTTTAAGAATAAAAATAAGTGTTGTAATTGTGAATTTCAATGAAATAAGCATTAAGACAATTATGTAATTGAGAAGATTGGTGTTTATTAGAAGTAATATAAAAAGAATGTAAAAGATTATGGAGATTAATGGTAGATAATTAAAGGTTTCAATAGGTTGAGGATGAGGATAATAGTAGCATTTGTTAATTTGAATTTCATTGAAAATTGTAGAGATAAAATTTGGACACAATTCATATGACATTTTGATAGTTTAAGATTGATATTTGATATTTGAATAAAAATTTTGGTATTTGAAAAATAATATTGGTATTTGAAAATAAGTATTTGAAACGAAATTTGAAATTTTTTCTTGAGGGAGTTAAGGGTATATATATACTTTTAAAAACATTTAATAGCTTATTATGATTCATAAAAAAAATAGATTATCATATATGAGTCACATTTGTTACAATAAGAATTAACTAGTAAAATGATCAATAATATGTGGCTTATAATATGTAGTTCAATTTATCCCCTATAAATAAGTAGCACTGATGTATTCACTTATACATAAACTTTATATGATGTAAAACTATATAAATATTTTGCAGTATAAAATCAGCATATTGGTATAATATGTATTTAGTTATTGTATTGTAGATAGAAAAAATTCTTATGTGTAATATTTAAATTTATAAAGATGAGTCACATTTGTCACATCATTTGATTGATCTGAAACTTATACTGTAATATCTGTAATATGCAGCCACATTATTAAATTAAAAAAAAAAAAATAAATTATTGATTATGATATCAAAAATAATAAAATTTAAAATAAATTAATATTGGTAAAGGATAATATTGCTATATTTACTATACCTTTGCTTTGGACAGTTAGCTACAAGTAATTTTTAACGATGTAATTATCACCGCATAAGCTTTCCAGCAATTAGATATAATGACACAGATTTATACATTACAGACAATAGAGGTTACATAATAAGTGTTACATACTTGGGAATGTATGTTGATCGTGATATTGCTTACAGATAAATGGATAAATTTTATACTATACATTATTTATTATTTATAATATCTGAAAATACAAAGTAACTGATTATAAATATGATAGTACGTAGGTAATATCATATGGATTATCGGCGCCACTGATGTAACCAACCATGTAAGTCAAATTTTTTGTTATCACAGGTATAGCTAAACTAAACAAATATACGTTCAGTTGTAAATTGCAATCTTCTGAAAATGTTGTATATACATTCATTATAGCTTTATAGTATAGCTTTATCAAAATTTCTTCAGAAATGTGAGATCGACACACCAACAATTAAAAAAAATTAATAAACGATGAACTTCTTTAATAAATCTTTACTGTAGTATAATATTATAATTTTTTTATGTTAATAAAATAAACAATTTAAAATAAATAATTGAAAAGTTAGATATCGACATATTACATGAAACCAACTGAGATATCTGAGATATCATGACAAGATCAGCTACGTCTGTGATTTATATTATAGATCTTATGTTCGCCAAAAAGATGAAACAGTATCCGCAATTATCATAATTTGATAAAAAAAAAAAGATCATTATCTTTAACTTTGAACTTCGAAGAATAGAAATCGTATTAGCGTTAGATTTAAATCATTTATTTTATAATTAATAAAATTCCTACATTTCCGTTTTATATTATATAACTATTTAATTCTTGTTCCCTATAACCAAGATTCAAATCAGATCCTTCTAGCTGTTGAAAATGACCAATCAACTATTCATCCACAAGCTTGTTATACTTCTCGATTACTTTTTGTTTTTTGTTTTTTGTTTTTTATTTTAAAATAGTAACGCGTTTATTAATTAAAAACAATAATTAAATTGATTACCAAATTTTCTAAACACCTAGAAAATAAAATAATTTACATTATAATATTCTCTATAACTAAGTTCAATCTAAAAACTACTAAAAAAAAATTATATAATCTATTCTAACTCTAAACTAAAATTATAAAATGTAACTACCATACTCCAATAATCCAATTGTTTTTTATCGAACTTCCTTCAACAATTTGATTTATTATTTTTATCTTTCGTTACTAATTTAATATTTTTTGAAATTTTTTTGAATTTTTATCATTTTCATTTGTTTTCTATTTTTATTCTGTTTTTCACCATTTCGTCCTCATCTTATTTGCTAGTTATTTTCCTCTTTTTTAAATCTTTTTTCCCACATCTCGTTCATTTTCTATTTCGGCAACTGATTCACATCTTCGTAATCATATCCTTGATCGAATTTTATCGTAACAAAAACTCCATAAATTTTCTATTACTTTCTTATAATCTTTCTTATTCGAATTTCTATTAAAATTAACGTTATTTAACTCCCCTTAATAATTCCCATTCTTTGTTCTTTCCGGACAAAACTAAAGATGGTTGCTCTAAAACTTGATTACTTCTCGATTACTTAATTCACAAAAGGATCATCCAAAATATGATGATATTTCTAGCCGTAGTACCGCAGTAACGCAATTATTTCGTGCACAGTATGCAAAATGATGTCATCATAAGAATTTCTTTATAAAATATATTTTAGTATAAATCGAATTTCAGTTGATGTTATTAATTTTACATACTATTATGTTATTTCTAATAAAAACTTTCTTTTTAATTAAAAAAATTTGTTAAAACTTTAAATTTTTAATTTTTTATAGGGCTTCAATTGAAAATGAAAGTGAAAAATAACAAATTAGTAATTATAAAACTTTTTTACTATAAATGAACAAAATCAGTTTGTAATTTAGCAATAAAGTCAACTTATTAAATGAATAAAATGATATAGAATGTATTCTTTCACAATAAATCTGCAGAAAGCGTGGAATATAATGAAAGATTAATTAGAATGATATTTATTTAGAATATAAATTATTATTGCTTGTATAAATTTGATTATAGAATTATAGATTCAATAATTTGCAAATGTTCATAAAATAAAACATTGAATATAAAAAAAAGAGTATAGTTTTGTGAGGGAAACTGAACATTTTTCGTTAACTCTTATTTTAATTAAAAAATTTTACAAAAAAAAAAAAAGACAAAATTTTTATTACAATTATCTTTTGTAATTGTATAACAGATAACGATTTCTTTTGTAAAATAAAAAATTAATTTAGTATATTACACGTCATCATGCAATATGAAATCTGATTTTAAAAGTACGGATATAATAAATAGGCTAAAAATCACTCGCTTGGATAAAGTTTTATCAAGCCAGTCACATGAAAATGGTGAAAATGGAATGTTTATGGTATAGTATTAACATAATGAAAATCTTATTGACATAGTATAAGGAAGATTTTGGGCCATTTTTAAATCATAAATATTCATATTAATAGTTGGATTTCTTTTATTTATTTTGTTTTTTGTTACCCTATCTATTTACTTCACTTATCACTACTATTTATATTTAATTTGGGTCCTCTATTTTACTATTTAGCTCTTAAAAACTTTAATAAAGATACTAAATATATAAGAATCATTGATTTAAGTTGTTTTTTTTTTTTAATAATAGGTTTTTTTAATAAATAACAATTGCTAGTATATTTACATTTTATTAAGAAATTTACAAAATGCAATGATATTAAAAAAAAATAATAATATCATCTGTATAATTATTTAATATTAGGCATAAATCTACATAAAATGTAGAGTTTAAGATTATAAAACACTGGTACATGACCGGTGTTTGATATTTAAATATGAATTTTCACAATGTGCTACACCTTTTATTTCACAAATTGTAAATACATTAATATGTAATTGTTGACAAACAAATTTAGTAACTAATTTATTTTTCACTGGGACAAATTTGTATATATTTTTAATAATTCCTATAATTCAATTGACAATGACATCATTCTGTAAATTAGTATAAGCCGAGTTTTGTATTCAAGATTGTCTATATACGGAAAGTTTACACATATAATAAGTAGTACTATACGTCCTTAATTTTTTGATTGTACGACCGTTTACATAAAGCTCCAATTTTAATTTTTAAATTTTCGTACACATATGGACTGATTTACAGAACTGGTAAAATTTAAGGGGATTTATAAAATTTATTCAAATTCAGGGAATTCAGGGTATAGTAAAACAACGGTTAAGAAATAATGTTTTTTGAGTTAGGTGTGATAACGGAAAAATAATTACTGCTCAAGGAGAAGGGAGTAAAATAATAGTAATAAACTTAAAAAGAGCAAATCATCTCATTAGTCGAAAAATAATAGTTAAAAAAGTGCCAACTGATTATTTTTTTTTATCGCCAAAAATAAAAAGAGGGTAAAATAAATCTTAATTGTAACATAAATATATCATATTATTCATTTTCGCAAATTCAATCACATGAGTATGAAAATTAATCTGAGTACGGAACGTACTGTACTAGCTTACTATATACAGAAAAAACATATTCGGAAAATCCTGAGCATTAAACATTCATAAGTATAAAAAAAGTCACATTATTGAAAATAAAGTATGGCTATATTAAAGAAGTTCATTTTTATTTATTTATTTAATTGTACATTTCTGAAGAAATATTAATAAAGCTATAAAGAAATAATGAGAGAATGTACATACAATACAATTTACAACTGAATATATGTTTGATTAATTAGCTATACCTGTAATAACAAAAAGTTTGGGCTACATGAATAATGGGTATGTTTCAGATCAATTAGCTAATTTATGTGACAAACGTGACTCATCTTTATAAATATTACAATATGTATAATATTCTATAATTTCTGTTGAGATAAATATTAGTCAAATAATAATATACAATATGATAACTAAATATTATAAAATCATATGCTGAAAGTATTCCTGCAAAATATTATTTGTTATTTTCTATATTTCTGTAGAGATAGATATTAGTCAAATAATATATTAATTACACTTCTAACCAATATATAATATTATGTAATAAAATTATAAGATTAATTATGCAATTACTATATATAGTATATAGTTTATGTATTATGTATACAAAATGTTTTTATTTTTCTCAAATATTCTTAAACTATATCAACTGAAAAGGTCTTATCAATGTTGATGTTTAATATCATCACAACAAATTCATCCGATGAACGGCTTATAACGATCATTGGCCAAAAAATAGGTTGTGGAAATTCTCAGTTTTTACGAAAAAAAAGACTGAAGAAATTTCTGCGTATGTTATGTATACTTTATCATTGGTAAACATTTTACATTCGGAAGTGTTTGTCAATTTTTAATATGTTACGTTAAATTTTTCCTTTTTACAAATAAATTGAATAGAAAATTTAAATCTTAACTTTGTGCTTTGAAATTGAATAACTTTCTTATTTTCTTTTACTAGCTACAATTATAAGTAAAAATTTTATTATGAACTGAAATTAATGCTTTGAACTTTAAATGATTATGATGACCTTTTAAATTTTGAAAATTTTAGCTCTTTAGGAGCCAATCCTGTGGAGAGAAATAATACAAAATATTTGAGGTAGTGAAAATCTCACTGATGATTTTTTTTTAATAAATAGTAACACTATGAATAACTTTTCAACAATTTTTTTAATAAGCAAATACGAAACTTTTAATAAATAAATATGAAGATATAAATAAATATAAAGGAGATTTTTTTAATACTAAATAAATGTGAAGATCTTTTTTTAACAAATACTTTTTTTTCTTAAAGGCTACTTAATAAGAAATTCTGGTTGGAATCTAGATCGGACTGGACTGGTTTCAAAATATAAACTTTTGTGCAGGATTCCGACCGTTAAATTAGGAAATTTATATAAATTTATTAAATTTAAATCATAAATTATTCCTTCAATCTCCAATTATAAAATACAAATACAAATAAAATAAATAATTACATAATAAGAATAAATATATACTTTAATTTTACGTAATCTGAGCTTAATTATTTTCATCTATAATAAAAAATTAGTTTAATTAAAATTTAATGGATCAAAAAAATCACACGCAAAATTAATCACCTTTAGAATTAGTATTAAGTTTTGTAAAATCTATTTTTAAGGAATCTATAATATTGATTGTTAGCATTGTAAAATAAGTTTAAATTATTATAGCATGTTATATATGTTTACCTGAATATTCTATTCCAAGTAAATCATCATTATCATCGGCATTTTTTGGTTCCGGAAGATTTTTAAAATCTAAAAGTTTGCTTGTGTAAACTGCTTGAGGATGTGTCGTATATGATCATATTGTACCAGCAGATATTAAAGGAGATGAAAAAGATAACTTTTTATTAATATCATCTGCTTCTTTAACTTGCTTATAAATTACAGAATCTTCATTATCATGATGCATATCGTAATATAAATCATTAATTAAGTAAAATAATTTATCTACATTAGGTCGTTTTGAAGGGTCTGCATCCCAACATTGATTAATAACATCCAAAATTAATTGAGGAATTTTGTAATTAAATTTTGGCCTCAACCCCTTACAAATTTTCATTGCCAAGAATTCATCATGATCTATATCGTAATAAGGAGGGAAACCTGTACAAATTTCATATGCAATAATTCCATATCCATAAATATCACTTGCTTGAGTATATCCTTTTCCTCTTAAAACTTCAGGAGCTACATAAGGTAATACACCATATATTTTTTTATTACTATTTTGAAGGGATTTGACATTTGCTGGCTGACATAATCCCAAATCAGTAATATAAGCATCTTGTTCAAAATCGCTTAATATATTCCCACAATGAAAATCATGATGTATCAATCCTTTATCATGAATATCTTTAAGGCCTAATGCAATATCAGTTAAACTACTCAACTTTTGCTCCCAATTCTGTGAAATGAAGTTGTTATTTAAATGTTGTCTTAAACTACCTTTTTTTAATTCCATTACCATCATAAAATTATTTGTTTTTGGATCTTTGGTAATGCCAAAACAACGAGCTATGAAACTTGTATTATATAATAAAATGTTTGATTCAACCTTAAAAGAAAATTATAGTTAATTTAACATTTATGAAAATGATAATCTATAAGAAAATATCTTACTTCTTTTAAAAAATCTGCTTTAATATTTTGTGAATTATGTAAACACTTTAAAGCGACTTTTGTTATATCATCCCGGTTCCATTGATTATTGTCATAATTCCATATAGGACCATCTTTCCAAACTGCTTTAAAGGTAGTTCCAAATCCCCCTTTTGCTAAATATTCAACATCTTCAAATTTATCATATTCAATCCACTCTATAATATGGTGTTTAACTTTAGCTTTTAATTGTGCTTTTTGAATAAATTTATCAACTTCATGATATCCACTTGTCCAATTTTTGAAATTTTGTTTAAAATGTTGTGAATTACATGGCCAACAATATCGATAGTTAGTTTTAGGTTGATTACAATTATCACATAAACCATATTCTTTATAACGATTTTTTAATTCTTTGTCTATTATTAGTTTATCAATTAATGATTCTTGTTCTTCAGACAAAAGAAAACGATTTAAATCTTTTATTTGTTCAATTACATCATCACTTAGTTGATTATCAACTAACGATTTTTGTTCTTTAGTCAAACGATGACGATTAAAATCTTTTATTTTCTCAAATACATGTTTAATTTTGTCCATTTCAATAAATAATTTATATGAAAAATATATTATTAATTCGTATAAAATAGTGGTGACAAACTAATAATTAGTTAACGTCGAAAAATTTGAAGGGGGGGGGGGAGGTAATAATTTAAACAAATATGGATATTTAAACATATTAAAATTTTCGGAAGTTTTCGGTAAAATCGGAAATATTCGGTACACCAAATTTCAGAAAAGAGAGGGGGGTGCTTTAAACATATGTGAACATATGTGTTTAAATTATTTTAAAATTTTCAAAAAATAAGGGGGTGGAGGAGAACGTTAATTTGGAATGGAAATGATTTCAAGATCGGCAACAAAATTATGAAAAAAAGACTAGTTAAAATACACAAAAATCTGATCGGCAATTAAATTTATTCAATTTTGGCAATTACCGCTTTTATTTAAATTCTCCGTAATAGGTAAGATTAAATGATTATAATAATAAAAAAAAAGATTAAAAAATTAATAAGAATTTTTCTAATTATCATCGGGGGTGGTGACTGAAATTATGACGATCGATCAGCATTAAAAAAATATAGTACCGGTAAAAATCAATAATTCTGGCCAATGGTGATGATCGTCCCCGGTGATATTGAAGTAAAAATCAATTAATAAAATTACTAAAATATCGTTATAAATTATCATATTCAATCCATTCTCTAAATTTTACAGAATTTTTTAATTATCACAAAAATTATTAATTTAAACGCCTTTTAGAGCTGAATGTGTGTAAAAAATCACATAATTGGTAATTTACAAATTAATCCTTTCCAAAGTAAGTATTAGCTTTCAACTTTCAATATTAATATATGTTTTATATACTTAATTCTTTATAATATTTCCGCTAGAATATGCAAACTCCATGAGATGAGGAATTTACCGGTGAAACTATTTTTATTATAAGTTAAATTAATTTGATTGGCTGTCAGGGTCACGTATACGTTTGGCCAACTTGTGGGATTTTTTATTCTTTACCTAATAAATATTTTTTTTTTCAATTCTTACAGATCGGGAAATTTAATAAATACATTCAGATCAAAAACATCCTTCACTAATACAACTCTTTAATAAAATAGATTAATACTAGCTATAACCTGTTGCGTTGATATAAAAGTGTTGCTTATAAATAAATATATATAATAAAAAAAAAAAGCACGATAAATAAAAATATGAATAATAAAAATCAACAAAAAAAAATTGAAAAATTAAAAAAATTTAAAAAATTTTGGTCTATAAGAATAGGAAAAAAGGTATCTTTAAAAAAAAAAGAAAATTCCTGTCTATAAGAACCTATTTTTTAAAAAAAAATTACTGGTTTATAATCTGGTGACAACTAAATTCGTATTATATGAATATGCTTTAAAAAAATATTTTTTTTTGTGTGTTCAGTGTTCGGGCTACATCATTCGAGTGTTGGTTAAACCGAACTTCTAGCTTCTATTTAGCAAAATCTTATTAAATGCCACGTGATCTAGTTATAAAAAATCAAGTGTGCGTAAACAATTGTTCACGCTGTAGTACTCAAGCCTTGATAAATCACGCTGCCATCTTACCTCATTATTTAGTAATAATGATGACACGAGCTATAATATTACTTAGTTAATATTATAAAAAAAAAATTCAAAAATTTTTTTTAATATTTTCCCTTTGCTAAGAATTCTCTTTTTGATGTTTTTTTTCAATTTGATTTTTCCGATTTTTGACCCTAATGAACCTTTTCAACTCATCGTCAGAATTTCAAAATAGCCTTTCATTAAATACAAATTTCCTCTTTTTGATCTTCATTTCCATTATCTTATTTAGTAATACTCTGATCCTAATTCCTTGCCCAAATCTAAAAAAAATAGTTTTGGATGTTACATTAATACTTTAAAATTTTATACACTTAAATTAAATATTATACTGCGCCCCGCAATTAATAAATTCACTCCTAGAAAAAAATATGATACTTGCGAAATTTCATACTAATACAATAATCGAACAAGTATCATTTATTAATACAGATTAAAATAAATTACATGTTTGACGCTCTACACTATAACGTCCTTCAGGTATGCTGTATATTTTACTACACTTCTCTTTCTATCTACACAAACATCATATTCGAAGGGAACGTATCTTTTTAACTTATTTTTTGTATAGGTGATAGGGACTCTCATTTTAGCTTTTACTAAGGTGCTAGTCGAAATGATTTCTTGTGGCGGTATTAGTGAATTCTGTGTGCTAAATTTGTGTATCTTGATAATTTCATAAATAAATTGATTTCTTCCATAGTAGGGTTTCAATCCTTATTAATTAGGATGATGGGATTGTAATGAGTTTGTTATTGCCTGCTCTAGGCACACAAATAACCCAAAATTATTAATATCAAGTGATTTAACCGATTAAAAAACGCTCCATAATACCCAATTCATCTCATTTTTATTATACAAAGCTGCGTCTAACCCATTGTCCCAGTCCATTTTCAACATAATAGACAGAATTGAGATTTTTATTATCATCTTCAGTTCTTCACTATTTAATTGTTAATTGATCAATAAAAATATTTAAAATTTTGGGGACTTCCTCTATTTATATGATTTAGAGTAATACAAATTACATAATGCAAAGTATTATAACGTAAAACAAATCAGTTATCCGTTTTTTTTCTCTTGATAAAGTCTCTAAATTTTTTAATATTTTTGACTTTAATCATAGGAGGTAATATTGAATGTATACATTATAAGATTTAGGAATATACGTTTTAAATCTTACTAATAATTTTGTCATTCACTGTAGTAGAAGAAGTAGAAGACGGAAATAATCCTCAAGCAAACGGTGGAGCAGGAGATTCAAAGAAAGGTTTCACAAAAGAGTTACAAGATGTTTACAACGATTTGTCTCCAAAAGCGAGGATTTATTGTAATGTCTTAGAAGCAACAAAGATAAGGAGGAGTATTTGAAATCGATTCAAGCTGAGAGAAGATGACTACGTGGGAAAACTAATGTGATATTCTATTTATTATCTTTTTTTAAAATTCACTGTTTAGCCTTATCGTATTCTTAACCTTTTTCCAATAAAATAGGTATTGGCCATTAATTTTTTTTGCCAGCATTATTGTCTTATTGCGGCTACTCAAGGGAAACTGAATCATCGGAAAATAAATTTCATATATTCTATCCAATCAGTTACAATTGCACTGGTTCTATTTTGCGAAAAAGGATTAAATAAAACGTTTGCTGTTTGTATGTCTTATACATCATTGGCATTATTATTTTCTGGTATAAAGGGATTGGAGTAATTTTGCATTATTATATAATGTTAATATCAACCCTATCATTGTTTGGATCGAGTATGGTGTTTGCGGATTGGATCGCAGATTTGTTGAAAAAATTGGAAAGTTGAAATTACTGCTAAAATGAATTATCAAACTAGCTTTTTTTTATTCATTACACTTTGCACAATGTAATGTATGTATCAGTATCAATATCCATTATCGCAGGTAACATTTCGCTTTATTAATACAGTGATAAAAAATAAAATATGAAGTTCGGGACGTCCAACTTATCTGCAATTTGAACGTAGTTACATGTATTATAAAGTTATTGATTATAGGAGATCGAAACTTTATAATGCTTGATCAACGAATTCCTTAATTTTTCGTATCCTTATATAATAACAATTTCCGGGTTTTGATCTTCCATTGTCCAGACAAATGAATATTTTTTACCGATCACGATTAATGATGCCCTCGAGTTTTTTGAAATGTTTATACCAGCTGGTGCTATGAAACCGATACTGAGTCCCTTGCACTCCCAATGCAATTTGATGTTACTCTAATCTATTCAAGAAAGGAGGGCGATATTCATTAGTAGTCTCCTCATTAATAATTTCCTTAGCTGTCTGGATGCATCCGGTTTGGAATTTGCGATTTTTCTTAGCTCAACAATCTCAATATCACATCTAACACTCTCATCAATAATATTTTCACTATACTCCTCCAACTTCTCAAGCTCCGATGACATAATTAAGAATATTTTTATTCATTATGGGAATTATTAAATATTATACTACGGATGAATGTAAAGAATTACTTTATTAAATCACACAAAGATAAATACGGAGCCATAATACATGCAAATAAATGCAAAGGATATGGTGGCCGATACATGGCGAATTTTCTATGCTTAGAACTATCTACAGTATTTGATTTTTCTGCAAGATTACTCGATGACCTATGCCTTTTTATTACCCTTGATTCCTCTCTACTTTGTAAAACTTCTATCAGCTTCTGGACCACCTCCAATAAACATACAATATGGTACCCATTGAATTCCCTTTAAATAAATAAATCTATTATTTTCAATCATCTATTAAGTTAAACTTTGCCTATTTATTCAAAGTATTTTTTTCTTTCATATAAAGTCGTTCAAATTTCTGATAGGGATGTGTTTCAGTCTGAGTAGAATGGTCTGAAACGGTTTGAAGACCGTTGTTCTCAGTCTTCGGTCCAAAAACTTGAACATCAGGGCAATTAAAGTAAATTTTTGATAAATAATAAGCAATACGTAACTAATAAGTAAGTACTTTATACATATTCAACCTAGAATCAGTCTTTTGCATCAGTTCTAGTTAAGATCAGTTCAAGACTGAATTAAGGGGCAGTCAAAGTTGATTCGGTTAACCCAGGTTTAAAGTTCGGTCATTCTTAATTTAATATGATCGTGATATTATCAGATATGAATCTGCGTGTGACAATTGTGACAATTGTGTCAAATTAGTAATAATCTTTAATAAAAAAATATGAAGAAGTCATTTGAATTAGATAAATAAACTTGATTAAATAAAAAAAAAAAGATAATAGAATAAAGTATTTATTATTATTGTTATTATTATTACTATTTTAATTTCTTTATTAAACATAAAAAGAAATAAGAAATTAGGATTCAAAAAAAATCTACACTAAAAGAAAAAAAAAAGTGTAACTAATTACGACGCCTTACGTCCTATTACTGTCTTTATCCTTCCTTCTCTTTCACTAAATTTATGAGACGATCCGTGTCTCATCTTTGATTTCTTTTACCTTCCCTCTTTTCTTCGCGTACTTTTTCCTTTTGGTTCGACCTTTAAGATTCTGTTGTCTTCGATTTCTTATGTTCTTAGTAGATTGTAATTGATATTTGATACCAACGTTTCGTTATGTGCCAACGGTACGTTCTGTTACGGAGATAAAACATCCCTTGCGTAAATCTTTGTAGTTTGTAGGAACTCGAAATACCCTATTAATTGATTTTGAAGTTACATTATCAAAGGATTTGATCTTCAAGGAATCTAGCAATTTTCGAGTATCATTGTACCTGCACGTCTCCCAAATCTTTTTCAGCTTTTTATATCAAACTTTGAGAAAGGTCAACGAATAAAATAAAATATCTTACTTATGATTGTAATTACAGTTGATCATCATCATATTATTCAATTCTATAATCAAGAACAAGAAATATTTTTAATTAGTGACATATTCCTGCTTTTTGTAGTATATTTAATCAAACTTACTATCCTATGATTACGAAATTCTTTGATTACCTCGTAAATATTTGCAACTTCAAAGTCTTTATATAATTATAATATATAATACCATTAAAATCCGTAAAATCTCGTTGTTTATTTTTTTTCCCTCGCTGCAAGACGTAAAACTCTCCCGTAAATGATGACAAATTAGATATAACTGCCATGAAAAAAAAGTATCAATTGACTATTATGAAATAAAGAAGGTGAAAGTATTTCAGACTGAAAGTATACCTAATAAACGTGAAGTACGTTGTTAATTCTTTTAAATTGGGAAAATTTAAATAAAAAATTATTTAATTTAAAATAACCATGCCTAGTATACAATAGAACTTGATGAAAATTCGGTGAAAGTTTCTTGAATATATCGGTCTTTAAAAAAAATTCTAAGAAAAATAAATATATATATTTACATGATAAGTTTTAACATTCTCATTTAACAATCACAAACCTTGATATGATATAAATATTATCATAATCGTTTTATTCATTTAACATAATATCATCAGAATTCGTGATCTTATTGATTGAAAATATCATTTTTTTTTTTCTTGACATTAACCGTAAGTTTCATTTGAAATTATTATTGAACTATTTAATTGTCTTTATTTTTATAAATATAATTAACTAATAAAACTTGTTCTTTCGAGAAGTGAGAAAAAAAAAGATCGATCAATTATTTATTAAATCTAGATGTTACACAATTTTTCTTAACAAATTAAATAATCGAAACGCACTTTTATATTGTTTTTTTAGAAATAATAAATATGATCCTTGGATTGTTTGACACATGAATTTTTCACTATTTACAGCAACAATTTCTGCGACACCATCATCATTATTATTTCATTATTTAAAGTACCAACTAAATCATAATTTTTAAAAAAAAAAATCTTAAACGTCACAAACTAGCTTAATTAAATGTTATTATTTCTTCTGTTTTAAAGTTTAATTATAACTATTAAGAAAAGAGAAAATTCACAACTAGACTGATAAATCTATAGTAAGCATAATGTTATATTCAAATAATTCACTATCATCACAAAACTCTCCTCTGCTGTTCATGCTTTATTTAAATTTAGCCTTGGATCATTTTCAGCAACTAATCCACGACACTTTCCTTTTACGTTGTTTGAGAACAGATTTCTCACCGCTTGCTCGGTTTCAAGCAATTTGTTCTAAAATAGTCCATAGGTATGAGTAAGCAAGAATTTATGATTATCAAAAAAATAATAAATAGTTTTACCTCAAGTGATTTAAGAACACAGTAAGTATCCTCAAGCATGTTGCAATAATTTTTATTTAATGGTAGGGTACATTGATCAATCAATCCGAATCTGTACATACCATTTCCTCTCCAATCCATCGCATAAAAGTTAAGTTTTAATCCTGCGTTATCAAATAAATAAAATTAATTAAAACCATCAGCAAACTCCAGTATCTACTATAAATAAAACATACCAACTTGGAGCCAACCATAGACGATGATATCCATACGTTGCTCGTCAAAAACATGCTTACACTTCATTAGTAAACCGTTGAGACTATCTCGCATGACGATCATAAGTGTTACCTTATCAAGAAATCGTTTTTCTTCATGGGCTGTAGGAACACCAATAGGTTGTAGTCCTCCGACGACCTTTCCATAAATCGCTTCAAATTTATTTGATGTTCTAATTAAAATACCTTCATATCGACTCTTTGTGTATTTAATGGATCCACTTTGATCTCTCCCCTACATATAAAAAAGTATCAATACCGGACATCGCTAACCCGTAAACTAATACAACAAATTTATTTACTTACCAAACATTTTCAATATGATCAGATGTAAAGATACCACGAAATAAAGGAAAAATTAAACTCATCTTTAATTCTTCTTCCGTTAACATGTCCTTTGTATTTATTTTTATATATTGAATAGCATTATCCAACTTTTTTAATGTTTCATAATTTTCATCAATTTCATAGATTCTTTTACAACCATTATCGAAGTATTCCTGGACACTTTCCTCTGCCGGTACGGATTCCCATTTAATGCTGTCTGCAAAATCCTGGGCCAATTCTTTTATATCCTTGTCTGTGAAATCTGTACCATTCAAGGTTTCATTTGTAAGGTCTAAAATTCCCCAATAAGCAGGCCTATAGGAAAAAATATCTTTAAATTATATAAATGGGAATAATTTTACGATCAAGCTAACTTACGTCATGAATTTACAAGATTTAGGGACATTAGCTTGATAATTATGGAAAGTTTCAAAAACATCTACACCAGAAGAGAGTATATAATCAAGAGAATCCTAATTTAAAGATAATATAATGAGTTTGTTGAATAATTTACAATTACTGCCTCAAATTTACCTTATAAAAATTATACCCTTTTGATGATGGCAACATAATTTCTTCTTTAAGAGTCATTTTGTTCATTATTGTATCTTCGTAGAGCTCATCAAATGTTGATTCGAAACCATCCATTGATTTATCATCTAAATGATCGTTGTCATGTTTTACTGCACCCTATTATAGAGAATATAATTCATGAATTATTTTATACATTAACACCTGAAACGTGAACTGTACAAAGTTCATCAACAAGAATATGTAATATTATTAACAAACCTCATATGATTCTCTATATCTTTGATTATTAATTCTTTCGTATTGTATTTTTAGTTCTCGAATAAGTTCTTTAGTCTCGGGAAGCTAAATTATATTAAATTCTGTGAGCAAGATAATAATTAACTTATTATTTTTGACGTTTACCTCTTTATCGATTATAAGTTTCCACGAACATACGAAGCGATTACTATATTTTCATGTATCCACTTCAACGAATCATAAAAATCGTCCAAACACGTCTTATATTGTGGTAAAATACGCAAATTTTTACAAATCCAATCAATATAATTGCTTAAACTCCAAAAACTCGTATCGACAGCGTAAAAATAAGGAAAAGAGACAGAGGAATGATGTGTTTTAGTTTCTACATTAAAACTTTGCATATCGAAAAGTTCGTGTTAATAAAAAATTCGAAGTGAGAAGATTGTTGATCATAAGAAAAAAAACTATTATGTAAACGCGACAATTTATTTGGCGGATCACATGAAAAATATTATATCACGTGATCCAACGAATAAATGTAATGAAAATTTTTTTTGATATAGAAACTTCTAACCTTATATAGATTTAAAGAATATTTTTACTATATTTGTAATAACAAATATTTTTTTCAGTAAAGTAATTTTCATATTTTAATTCATTATTTTTCATCATTAGAATTACGTATATTGCAAAGCATTATCACATGTTAGAGCAGACGAATTAATCCTATTACTACTTAATTTATGTTCTTAAAAAACGTTTAATTCATCATTATTATCTTAAAGAATCTCCATCGATATTTGTGGTATATACAAAAATAAAATTATCAAAATAAAATTCGCGCTAAATCATGTGATTGATAAATCTCTAGATTGTTTCAATAGAGAAACACAATCTTATGTTTATTCAACACTCATAAATAGAAAAAGCAAAATTTAGACGCACTAACATCTGAATAATTAATACAGTAGTTGTATAAAAAATAAAAAAATTACCAAATACCAATTCTCGAAATTGTGCTAGATTTGAACAATTTTCATTCGTTCACGCAACAAGTTCCATTTGGATTTAAATGATTTAATAAGTTTAATAATATTCGAAAAAATTTAATGAATTATTATATAACGGATAATATTTAAAAGTTTTATTCCGAATTTATTAATTAGTGAAAAAAAAAAAAAAAAACATCATCTTATGTTTTATATTAAATTTTTTGAATATAAAGATATAAAGTTATAATTTTTTTTTAAATTATTGATTATATTAACAGTTAATATCATCTTTATTGCTAATATCATCTGTTTTATATTTTAATAAATTATTTTTTGATTTTTTTTTTTTTTTTTTTGTGTTCATGAGGATATTTAAATATCGGGATACTATCG
>QZLH01000051.1:43096-82074 GCA_003833135.1 Oehlia diaphana | reverse complement strand
TTTTTTTTTTTTTTAATAAATTATTTTTTTTTTTTTTTTTTTTTTTTTTTGTGTTCATGAGGATATTTAAATATCGGGATACTATCGGGATAGAGATTTTGAATTTTCTGATCGTCGGGATTTCATAGTAAATTTGTTCCTTTTTCCTTTTTTTACTTTTTTACAGGGGTTTCTTTTGAAACATTGCTGTAATACATAAATAGCCTCTTTATATTATTGCTAATTAAGGAAATTTTGGATTGTATTGTTTTTCTGTACGATCATTGAAATGTACAGACGTTTTCCAAAATTATGTAATACAATTTATCAATATTTTAATTGAAGGGTCTCCGACTTTTGAACGTTTCACCGACAATCATTTCACTAAAAGGATCAATTTTACCGACAGTTATAATCCACTTAGCCTAACCTTATTCTAACTCTAATCCTATTCCCTTACCAAACCCTAACACCAATCCTAAATGGTGAAATGATCGTCGACGAAACATTTGTCTTCGAAATTACCCTATCGGTGAAACGTTTGTTGGTGAGATAATAGATAATTGACGGTGAAATGATTATCGGAGAAATGACTGCGATCTCGTGATGAAATAAATAAACAAATTCCACATATCATATTTTGTAAAAGAAAAACACGACTTGATATTTTACAATTTAATAATTTAATATCATACGATAATTACGACAAACTAAATTACTGTCTCATAGACTCATACCTTACAAATACTACTAAAAATTATAGTATTCACTCATAAATTAGTAAGGATTACAGTATATGTTCATTTTGTTAATTACTGTATTTTTTAATAAACGAAAAATTTTAATTAATTATGTTGGACACCAAAAATTTAAGACACTAGATGACAAATGCTTACCTTTAAATACTTGGGAACCAATTAAAATATCTATTTTAATTTGGTTATGTTTGCAGTCTTGCAAAAATGTCTTAAAAATTAATTTTACAACATTAAACCTACACCCCCTAATTTTATTTTTAATACTCGGGAACAAAAGTGTATACTCATTTATCCTTATTTGTTTGTTTATTTATTTATTTATATATGTGAAAAAAATAATTTTCAAGACATGGCTTTATTTGTGTAACGAAGCGTTTTTTTTTTAAACTTTTGAATGCACAAATTTATTAAAGAATAATTTAGTGAAACAAATATTTATCATTGGTTAAATATAATACGACTAATTCGATAATGTTTTTTTAAAAAAAATATTCAGTCGAGTTACATTAAATAATAAAGTGACTGAAAAATAAAATTATTAAGAATTTTTTTTTTTTAAAAAAAAAAAAAAAAAAAAAAAATTTTTTTTTTTTTTTTTTAAAAAAAAAAAAAAAAAATATTTAAAATTTTTTTTTTTTAAAAAAAAAAAAAAAAAAAAAAAATGTCTTTATGTTCTGATTGTAAAGAACCAGAAACTAGAATATTTTGGTGTCAAAATTGTAACTCAAAACGATTTCAAGAAAATTTCGATAATTGGACCAGCGGAAATGAATTAATAGACAAGTTTATACAAGGTGCTCAATTAAAAGCAAGAAATTATAATGAAGTTCTAGAATGGATTCCTTATGATCGTTTAAGAAATATATTATTTCTTGCTAGTGGTGGTTTCAGTACCGTTTATAAGGCTATTTGGTTAGATGGATATATTGAAAAATGGAATAGTGAAAGGAGACAATGGTGTAGACATATTAATTCAATAAATGAAGAAGATTGTAAGAATTCAAAAGCTAAAGATGTTAAATCACCACTTTGTGGTAATGAAAATAGGTTCGGTAAAGTAAACGTAGTATTAAAAAGTTTAAATAATTCCAAGAATATTAATCCCACTTTTTTAGAAGAGGTAACGTTAATTTTATTATAATTCGTTAATTGTATTGTCTATTATCTTATTTTATTTTTATATTATAATTTATTTAGTGGGAAAATTATTTAAAATTTGTATATTCGGCTGGAAATGATAGAATACATTCGGTTCAATTATATGGAATAACTCAAGATCCGAAGACGTTAAATTATATGGTCGTATTAAACGAGGTGAAACTCGGAAATTTAAGAGACAATTTAATGATAAAAAAATGTAACCCAAATGATAAATATGGTAATTTATATTACTTAGCAAAATCACTTTCAGCTTTACATAAATGTAATTTATTTCACGGTGATCTTCATAGTGGTAACTTACTTTTATCTACTGATATGCACGCTCATATAAGTGATTTGGGTTTAAGTCGACCAGCTGATAAACCTTCTAAAACTGGTGATATTTATGGTGTAATTCCTTATATCGCTCCTGAAGTTTTAAATGGTGGACCCTATACAAAAGCTTCCGATATATATTCTTTTGGTATAATCATGTGGGAAATGACTTCTGGCGTTCCTGCTTTTAGTAATGTTCCTCACGATTTTGATCTTATCTTGAATATTTGTTGTCATGGATTAAGACCAAGGATCGTTGGAGGTACAGAAGTTGAATATATAGAATTGATGAAAAGATGTTGGGATCAAGATCCTGAAAAAAGACCATCATCTTTAGAATTAATTGATTATTTTAGAATATGGAAGAATGAATATAGATTTAATTGGCACGAAAGAGTACCCGTACCAGGTAATAAATAAGCAAATAGTGGAAACAAATTAAAGAAATTTTATTAACAAATTGTTTTTTTTTCGTCAATAGAAAATACATCTCTTCAATATCATCCAAAGTCTTGTTACACGAGCAGATTAATTAATTCCTCCGAATTAAACAAAATTCCGTCTAAAACGAAAAATGGTCATAGCAGAATGCCTAGTCATGGTAATAATAATATACCGATAATTTATTTCCTTTTATTTTTGCGTTAAATTTATTGATTTTTCGTATTTTTTTTTAAAAATAATAGCTGATTGTCAAATTACCCAGGATTTTCTTGAAAATCTTCAAGATTGAGGTTGAAATGATTTTCTATATTTGGAGATACTATATTTTATAAATTCATATTAAATTATCATAATAAACCTATACCTTATTCTTAAAATCGCAGTCAGGGCGCAACAGTTGATATTTTTTGTACTGCGGGATATTCGATACCCGAAAGTGGGCGTCCTTCAATCATAACAATATGAATGAAATCAAAATTATAAGTTTCATGTTTATAAATTTTATTGCGCAATTTTGTGTATATACATTTACATATATATATATTTACAAAAAAAAATTAAAACGTTTGAATCATTAAGGAATTTAATTTGTTTTAACGGATTTCTAAGAATCTTTTTTACGCGTACATATTTATATGCCAAAAATGACTTTGAAATTCGGATTATTAAATGAATACATCAATATGCGTTAAATCATTTTTAGTAATATTTATTCTTAACATCTGTAATAATTTATTATATTTTTATATTCCGAAATTAAAATAAAATTTTTATTTAATAAAAATTAATAAAATATTTGTATTACATTAATTTGTTATTGACGATTTGAAAAAAAACCGAGCTTTTTTTTACACTAAGATTATAAGTCAATTTATTAAAAGTAATAAAAGTAAAACAGTACAAAACCATTGATACAAAAAATTACAAAATAAAAAAAAATCCCCTATATACCATAGTAAACTACCCAGACAGACGAATCCAACCTTGCCATAAGTTTTCATATTATCGCCAACTGAATGTTTTAAACCCAAAAGTACGGCATTGGTCTCAAAAGGAAAACTATGACACAATTAATCACGAACCGAAAATTTGAGGAATAATAAAAATAATATTTAACCAATCCCCTCCAAACTCTATGTTTAATTTTTAATTCCGTAGCACAAATTTAATTAAATTGGTGAATTAAATTCGTAGATCTTAAATTACTCTAATTTCGGCCGGAACTATGAAATTTTGCCCAAATTATGCTGTAGGTTGGTTTTTTTCGAAAATTTTTAGAAAAAAAATGTGAACCTTTTTTTTTTATCCGTGATCATCAAGATTTTTACATGCTCTTGGTGCACAAAATGACTTAATATCAATTAGTCAAAATAATAAACCGAATTTTAGAATTGAATGAATTGAAACTTAGTAAGAAATGGACGCTAAAAATCATTTCTCATTTTGGGAATTGATTTCAATAAAAATTAAAAAAGAAAACTAATTTAAACACTTTTTTTAAAAAAAAAAGTTATCTTTTTTTTTATTTTCATTATCCGGTTTCCGGGTCAAAACCGGATAATTTTTTAACCGGATATTTATCCGAATAAAAACGGTTATTCGGGTTCAACCGAATACGAAACACTGCTGATTATTTGTATACATTAATATCAATGAGACTAACCTGTCAATTTGGTTAATTAACCGTATTATAATTAAAGGAATAGCTTGTGACATGAGATGCAAACTTAATAAAGGTTAGCTAAAAAAAAATAATAATTATGCAGGTCAATTTACTCGTAAAAAAAAGGAGATTGTGGTTCTGCGTTGTGGTTCTGTATCTTATTTTGACACGTAAAAACCAAAAAATCGTGACAAATAATACACATCCTGAAAAATTTAATATTAAAAAATAAATTGTGAAATTTTGTAATTATAAAAAAATGTTATAATTTAAAGGCAAAAATTAAAAAATGACAATCTAAAAAATAAATTGGTCACCGATTACATTAATTGGTAAATATAATACTCGTGCTGAATTATTATTTGGTTTTATATTAAATTTTTTTAAATTGAAATGCCATAATTGCATATTTCTGGTTTATTATAAGAAATTTAAACCCAAGGAATTGCTGTATCATTGTATTACTACGCTTGTGATATGTCGTAAAGGTCCTAACTAGGTGAGCTAAATATTTATCATAGTCACTTTTCTTGATAACTACAGTTATTTTCATTTAAGTTTTTATTCTATGATAGATTTGTTTCCACGTTCATCTTATTTATCATATGGTCTAGACGGATTAAACTTAGTCCGAATTCCGTGTGGTGGCATTGAATCTTACATAAGAAATTTATGGAAATTATCGAAAATGTTCCACTTTTACCACATCAGCAACTTTTTGAGTAGGAATATTTCATTTTATTTATTTTTTATTTATTTATTTATTTTTTTTTTGAAAAAAAAAAATCTAATTATAGAAAGTAGATCATTTTTTTCAACCTTATATAATGTCCCGTAATTAAATTATATTTAATAAACTCAATTATAAAAGTTATCATAAGCTGTTGATCATAATTTATTCTTCAAACAATAATGATACTGAACTTGAGTAGAAAAGAAGAGAAGGGAAGGAAATGAAACAAAATCTTGCAATTGAGATCACTATAACTGTAGAACATTGAAGTGCTGTGTAACTCAATATATTTATGAATCATTTTGTTTCACTTTAATAACTTAACCAAAAATATATTTGGGCACGATGATTCAAATACATTTTACAATTTATCGTACAGGAAGAATTCAGAAAATAATAAATATTCCAAAAAAAATTTTACATAAAAAATTGAAATAAAAAGGTTTTAAAAAAAGTTTATTATCTATTTATAAATAATGACAACTTTAATAGCGAGATCTTCTTAATTGATAACGTTTAAAGATTATAAAGCATTCCTAATAAGCTGAAGAACATTCGAAAATCCTATAAGATCGACATCCATATAAAAGGTGACTGTCGATAGTTACTAATTTAGAATATAACATTAACCTTATTTAGTCAAGCGGTTTTGTAAAACCGTAAATATTTTTTACTTAAATAGTTACATCAATTTTAAGACTAGGCTTATTATGTAACGTATTTACCTAATTAGGTGATTATCACAAAGCTAACGGATTTACCCTTCGATAAAATACTTCCAAATGACATACGAACTTTCTGAAATTCCATGCATATTGGTAAAAAAAATCTTAGAAATACTTTTTAGAAAGTTCTATCTTTTAAATTGCTGACATAATGAATCATCGAAAAAAACTATATATATGTTGTAAAAATTTCTAATTATCTATCAGTACTTATATTTAATATGATAAAATGGAGCTTACAAATGATGATTCTTTTGATCCGACACCAAACTTAAAATCTAGTCCTGTGCCGATTTCATTTATTTCATTCAATAAAGATGACAAAAATTGTATTCATTGCGATGATATATATACTGAGACATCAATAAAATATCAAAAATACTGCAAAAAATGTTTATCGGGTTACCTTACTAATATTACTGATAAAAATATATATTTGGATGTGTATATATTTACAAGGAACTTAGAATGTAATGAACATGAAATAAGTAGGACAAAAGAACCACAAAATATTCAAGANAAAGTTTCGTTCATTCATATGTAAAGTCAAAAACAATATTCAAAATCCACTTTTTTTCCTTAAGTAAACTTGCAAAGCAGATAAAGGTACGCTTATATTATGATTTTAAAGTTTCTATTAATCTTTCTTTATAAAAAATTAATCTAATTAAAATTACACTGAATCACGTGATTTGCCCCGCTTTAGACGACCTCTTTATTTGGTAATAAACGATGTAGATCTGTATGGAACCCTACATACATACACTACATGTTATCGTAACACCCTTCGATAAAATACTTCCAAATGACATACGAACTTTCTGAAATTCTATGCATATTGGTAAAAAAATTCTTAGAATTACTTTTTAGAAAGTTCTATCCTTTAAGTTTCCCGAAATAATGAATCATCGAAAAAAACTATAAATATGCTGTAAAAATTTCTAATTATTTATCAGTACTTACTTATATTTAATATGATAAAATGGAGCTTACAAATGATGATTCTTTTGATCCGACACCAAAATTAAAATCTAGTCCTGTGCCGATTTCATTTATTTCATTCAATAAAGATGATAAAAATTGTATTCGTTGCGATGATATATATACTGAGATACCATTCAGTTATTGCCGTGATCGACAAAATTACTGCAAAAAATGTTTATTGTGTTACCTTACTAATATAACTGATAAAAATATATATTTGGATGTGTATATATTTACGAGGAACTTAGAATGTAATGAACATGAAATAAGTAGGACAAAAGAACCACAAAATATTCAAGAATGCTGTAGAAATTGCTTAGAAATAATATGCTTTAAACAAATACTCGTATATAGTACTTATATGCTTTGTGGAAATAAGAAGAATAATTTAGTCAAAAATGTGGTTATTAGTGAAGAAAATTGTAAATTATGTGGAAAGGCATTCCATAAAAATGTATATGAAGAATTGAGATTATGTTCAGATTGTTATCTAATTTCTTCCGAATATACAGAATCAACTTTGACTAAAAAACCTATACCAATTATTTATTTACCATGGTGGCATAATTTACCTTATTGTCAAGCTTGTCATACAAAATTAAAATTTATATCAGACTGTCAAAAGTATTGTGAAAATTGTTTTATATTATATACTGGATGTAGATATTGTTTAACAACAAATGTTATTTTTGGCGTTACAAATCAATCACAATGTAAAAAGTGTAAAAGAGTATCATCAATAATTTTTGATATAGAAAAATTTAGAAGCGGAAATAGCGATTTAGATGATTTTCTTGTTAATTTAAGAATTGAAATTCACAATAGATTGGAAATAACTAAATTTGCTAACGAGATAAAAAATATCGACAAATACTTTCTCCCAAATACATTATTTAGTTCTATTTATAGTACGTTTAGGTGTGATAAAGCAGAAATATTGATGGAATGGATACCATATTCTCAATTTACAAATGTAAGGGAAATAGCAAAGGGAGGATTTGGTATCATATATCAAGCGACTTGGCTAGATGGTTCAATAAATAATAATTTTATTTATTCAAAATTTAGAGAGAGAAGAAATAATGAAACTGTCATATTAAAAAAGTTTAATAATTCTCAAGGAATTAGTAAATACTTTTTAAATGAGGTAAATAGTACAGTAAATTGTATTTAAATTATTTACTATGATTACAATATAAATAGTTTGTTTTTAACCTTTTTAATCTTAAAATTTATAGTTAAAATCAAATCAATATTGCTATCAAATTAAACATCATATTGTTAGAACTTATGGTTTTACAAAAGATCCTAAATTTGGTGATTATATCTTAGTTATGCAATATGCATTAGAAGGAGATTTACATAATATTCTACGAGAGAAATTTACAAAAATTACATGGAATAAACAGAAATTGGCTATTTTACGGCAAATTTCAGAAGGGTATTTATATTAAGTATTTTTATTGTTTTTATTTACAATAATTTCTAATATAATAATTAATTTTCTTATTTTAGACTTGAAACTATTCATAATTCAGAATTTATACATCGAGATTTTCATAGTGGAAACATATTATCCGATTCATCAAATGGAAAAAGACATCGATGGCAAATTGGAGATCTAGGATTATCACAACCTGTAAATAATGCACAATCAAACAACGAAATATATGGAGTGATACCATATGTTGCACCAGAAATATTTAAAGGGTCTGCATTTTCTAAAGAATCTGATATTTATTGTATGGGTATGATTATGTGGGAACTTACAACGGGTTGTAAACCTTTTTCTAATGTTGGGCATGATATTAATCTGATTTATAAAATTCTTGATGGAGTTCGTCCTGAAATTACAGAAGATACACCAGAATGTTACGCAGAATTAATGAAAAGATGTTGGGATTCTGATCCCACGAAAAGACCACTTATAACGGAATTTCGTAAGACTCTTGGTCAATGGTTTTATAGAAATAATGACTTAGAACAATTCAAACAAGCTGAAATAAAAAGAAAAGAGTTAATAAAATTGAAGAAACTTGGTCCTGAGTTTAATGGAAAAATTCATCCAAGTGCTATATATACAAGCAGATCATTAAGATCTTTTATTTCCAGTTGTTCATCAAAATTTTCAAAAGGTATGACAATAAAAGGCAAAATAAATGTTGATCAAGTCCTTGAATTAATATATCTCATTTTTTTTTTATAGATTATAGTTCGATAGAACTAGAGCTTGACATAGATATTAAAAGGTATTTAAAGTTTAAAATATTTAGTCCATCATTACATAACTTAAATTCAAACGATTTGAATATTATTAGCTCAAACATACTCGGAACAAAGCGAAATATTGAAGAATTAGAAATCAATTCTTATGGAAATAGGGGTATATATTAATTTGACTAAATGTTATCAATATTGAGTTTATATTTATATAATTCTTATACATTTTAAATTTTTAAAGGAAAATACATTAAAATTAAATCCACTTAATAAAAGTTTTCTCTCCCTATAAAAAATCTGCATACGTTTTTAATATGTTTTTATATAGGAAAAAAACGTATTTATTATATGTAATAAATATATAATAAACGTACAATAAACATACAATATTATATTGAAAAAAAAAAGATACGGAAAAAGATACGTGACTACGGAATCTGTCCAATTCAATTACGGTTATATACGTTTTGTATACTGATATTTTGAAATAAACACGTTTTATCAGTATGTTATACACATATCTTTATACATATTTTTATACATTTTTTATATAGAATTTATACGGTTTTAGTACATTTTAAACACTAAATTATATTCATAAATATATTTATAGTTATAGTAATACACTTTATTAAATCAAATGTAAATAAAAAACAAAGATTATAAATAAACAAAAAAAAAGAAATGTAAGGTCGTTTCTTTTACTCAATTAAAAGCCGAACTCCTTCCTATATAGTATCTACAGTAATTAAAGCCCGGTAATCTAAAAAAGAAAAAAATAAATATTACTACGTTCCTTTAACATAAATGAAATGTCAACTCCCCTCTATATAATACTTGCAAGTAATTCCAGGTTCGTACAAGCCTCCAAAAGCTGATGTTCCTAAAAAAGAAGCTCAGCATCATATAAAAAGAAGGAAGTCCTAGCGCCCCACAAAAAAGAAAGAGAAATCTGATCTGAAATGACCTACAAAAATGAAACCTGAAGAGTCTCACAAAAAGAGATCAATCCCGCCTTACAAAAAAAGAAAAAAGAAACTCTAAATGTTCTACAAAAAAAAGTCCTTGGTATCCTACAATAAAAGAAGAGAAATTCCAGCGACTTACGAATAAAGAGTCCAATGTAATATAAAAAAGAACTAAAAAAAAGACTTCTAAAAGGGGAAGGCAATAACAACGAAGTAACGAGGTGGAAATAAGAAAAAGAAAATATTTTTTTAAAAAATAAAAGGGTTAAAAAAGAAAAAAGTGAAAAGTATAAAAGTAAGGGAGGTAAAAAAAAACTTTTTTTTAAAAAAGAAAAAGGGGAAAGTGAGAAATAGAAAATTTTTCACGAGAGATCATTAATGATATTTAATGGATGAAGCTATAAAAGGCGTTGTCTATTTAATGGTAGAACGGCGGATAATAAATTTAAAAACGTGATAATGGAATTTGTCATGGATATTAAGAAATTAGCAAGGTGGCTACCGAGATACAATTACCAAACACATGAAATGGATGGGTAAACGAGATATGGAGTCAGTAAGAAAGTTAAAGGGAAGTTTTGTCAAGGATACAATAGATAGATGGATAGGTATCATTTAGAAACTAGGGAATTTGATATACAGCTATACAGCTTTTGCGTCCATGTTGTCCATGTTATAATCATTTATAATGTATAAATTTTTATAATACTAATAAAGCAGTGTTGGGCAATTGGACAATTGGACGTTTTGGACATTTGTCCAAAACCTGTCCAAAACTTGTCCAAAACCAAAACCTTTTTTTCATTGAACAGGTCACATGACAAAAAATTTAATTTTNTGGTATTTTAATATATATTAAATTATAATAGCAATTATATTGTCAATTATTACAAAATATACATTACAGGATTATTATATGGTAATCAAAAAAATAGGCACTGATAGCTAAGAAGTTCCAGAGGTTAGCCGAACTTACAAAAAAAAAAGAGAAATATTCAGTTAAAACGTTTCTTAAAAAATAAAAATTAAAAAATAAAATTTTGCAATATTTGTTGCGAAACTTACCATTCTATTACAAAGTCTGATATCTACAAAAAGAGAAAGAAAGAAATATTAATCAACGTTTCTTTAAAATAAAAAAAATAAAATTTCACAATAGATGTTGCAAAACTCACCATTATATCTGAAAACCCATAAATCTACAAAATGAAAAAGAAAGAAATGTTAGTTAACGTTTCTCTAAAATAAAAAAATAAAGAAGAGATTTTGAAGTTTTACCTTCAAAATCCCATTTAAAAAATTCTTCAGAAATCTGTGGACCTAAAAAAAAAAGAAAAATAAAATGTTAGTCACATTTCGTTAAAATAAATTAAAAAAAAATTTACCCATCTAAAAGGCCGCAGTTCTAAAAAACAAAAAATTGAAGTATTAAACATGTTTCGTTAAAGATAAACAATTAAAAAATTTTGAAGGTTTACCTTCAAAATTCCCATCTGTGAGCTATCCAGAAAGCCGCGGTTTTAAAAAATAAAAAAAAATCAAAACGTTAGTCACATTTTGTTAAAATAAATTAAAAAAAATAATTCTTAAAAGTTTTGAAGCGAACGCTTTAAAACTCACCTTCATTTTCCAGTTTCTCAAAGAAAGAACCTACAAAAAAAAAGAAAGGAAACATTAGATATGTTTCCTAAAAAGAATTATTTTTTAAAAAATTTCAACATGTCAAAATTTACTGTTCAATATTCTGAATCAAACACGCTGAAAACCTACAAAAAAATATGAAAACATTAGTAATGTTTTCTAAAAAAAAAATAATTTTAAAAGTTTCAAAGCAAACGCATTGAAACTTACCATTTGGAAAATAGAAAAACGAAAAGGAAAGGGGAAAAGGAAAGGGGAAAATGAAAAGGAAAGGGGAAAATGAAAAGGGAAGAGGAAAATGAAAAGGAAAGGGAGAATAAAAGGGAGAGAGAGAATGAAAGGGAAGGGAAAAATGAAAGGAGAAAAGGAGAACAAAAGGGAGGGGAAAAACAAAAGAGAAGGGGAGAACAAAAGAATAATAGAAAATGAAAGAGAAGGGGAGAACGAAAGAGGCAAAAAAAAATTAAGCTTTGTCAAAAAAAGCATAATTTTTTTTTGCTATACCGCAGTTCGCAGCACCACAACGGTAATTATTAATCCAGTATCACATGAACATGTGATATAGGTATATTACGCAATGCTGAAATGATTTTATTAATTATAATAAATATAAATATAAATATATATATATATATTAAATTAAATAGTACAGTGGTTAGTTTGTGAAATAATTATGTTTGGAGGTATTCAGTTCAATTCCTAAGGTGAGTAAAAATAAATATAATTTAAAATAGTTGTATATATATACCGTATATCGTGAGCTACAGTACTCCAGGTATCTTGCAAAAATTAGGAGTTTGACCTTATACCCCCAGGCAGTGTTGGGCAATTGGACAATTGGACGTTTTGGACATTTGTCCAAAACCTGTCCAAAACTTGTCCAAAACCAAAACCTTTTTTTCATTGAACAGGTCACATGACAAAAAATTTAATTTTGGCCAGAATTATGACTTATTTTGACTAATTTTAATTTTAGTTCAATTATTAAATTACTTCAAAAATCTTTAAATATAAAATTTTAATATTATTTGATTTTACATTAATTTTTTATCATTTAATTTATTGAATATTTACTTTTTTAACATTTTAACATTGCATTTTTATTTTCTTTTTAGTTTTAGTTAATAAATATTAGAACTCTTGAGCAGTATTAAACTGTCCAAAACTATGTCCAAAACTATGTCCAAAATTGGTTTTGGACAGTCCAAAATTGTCCAATTTAAAAAACCAACTGGACAAGTCCAAAACCCAACACTGTAATAAAGGATGAGTTTGCGTATTTTGAACATTTCTTTTAGATTATTTTGATAATGCTAGTCAGAATTTTATTTCCTATTATAGTAACCGACTGACATTATCATAATTCCGGCCCTGAAAAATGCGTACAGCTCATAGTAAAAAAATTTTTTTCATGTCATGTTGTACATCTAATCCAATTCCGGTTAATGAAATATTTTCGGGTTTTTTCCAACCGATCTGTTGTAATATCTAACCCCGTGATAAATCACGTTGCCACATTAGATATTAACAAAAAGTAACATTTATTAGTTATAACACTATCAATACATTAATATGCTTTGGTTTAATAATATAAAATAAATAAAATATGTTAATAAAATAAATAAATCCTAATATTTATTCTCTGAAGCGATCCTTTTTCAATAGGTCAAAATTGATGTCCTTTTATAATTTCTGAAAATCATTAAAACTAATGTCGATCATTCATGGAATTCCTTATTCATACAGTACATGGAATCCTAAATTATTAAACATGGAACTTTGTGTTTGTACATGGAAATATAAATAATTTCATGAAATTTTGTTAAATTCGATTAACATATTTCTGACATCATAATAAGTAGTACAGTAGATCCTTAACATTTCAATTTAGTGTCCTTTTCTAATTTTATTAGTTTAACGTCTTCTCGGACGCCTAACTTTATCACATGATTAAAAATATAAAATTTCTAAAAATAATTTAAAATTTATACACTAAGTTTAGCTGTAATACTGCGCCCCATAATTAATAAATTTACTATGTATACTACGGCATTACACTGTTTCTCTTTTCTCTTTCGAAACACTTTTTTTTTTTTTTTTTAGATTTGGTTTTTTTTCCAATACCGAAAAATTATTATTATTTTTTTTTTTATTAAATAATCTTTAAGACTTATATTATTTTTTTCGGTTTTTTTTTTAGACCATATTATTAATTTTTTTCGGTCTTTTTGGTCAGAATTTGTTTCGGTACTAAACCGATTTCTTTCTTTATCCAATTTCTTTCCCCCAAATTTTTTTTCTTTTTCTTTCGAATTGTTTTTTATTTTTTCTTTCTTTTTCCTTTTCGGTTTCTTTATTCAGCCCAATTTTCCTTTTTATCCCTCCTACAATTTTTTTTTTTCGTTTTTAATTTTATGATTTTTTTTTTTTTTGTTATTTTCTGGTTTGGCTTTTTTTCCAATCCAAAATTTTTTCTTTTTGGTTCGGTTTTTTTTCTTTCAAACCGAATTTTTTTTTTCCCGAATATATTCTTTCACCATTTAGGTTTGGATCGGTGATCAGATCAATGTTACGACGCCACGGCAATTGCCTTTTTTCCCGATTATTATTAACAATAATAATAGTATCAGACTAATATAATTAATTATTTATAGCAATAGATTGTTATAATTAATTTTTCAGGGGATATTTTTTTTTTTTCATATTAATTAGTGAGAGAGTTTTTTTAACGCTACAATGAAATTTTTTGAGATAAAATAAAAAAGTTTTTTTTTTGTAGTAATGTAACAATAAACTATTTATACAAAATTGTTTTTGTAATGAATTTATAAATTTCACAGTACTGCGACATTTGTTTCGTGTGATAAATAAAATTTGCATTTAATAATAATATTTCATATACTGTATAACACTTGCACACAATTCATTGTTATTTGTATAATATGTAAATTGTGTAATTTATTACATTTATTTCCTACTAATGCCATCATAATAATAGGAAAAAACTTATTCACATTGCATGGAAAATAAAATATAAGTGTGTTATTACTTTCTTACTTGATGCAAGCATGCGTCTGCTAATTCTAGAGAAGGAATTAGCTATGTCTTCTTTACCATTAAATAAAAATATGCACATTATTAATAATTCTTACTTTCTCATAAGCGATGTGACAGGTTACGCCTAGTGATGATAAAATTATTTTTTGAAAAATCAAGTTTAAAAATTCAGTATAAATTCCGTATCATGTTCACGATATTGACGATAAATTACGTAATAAATGTATGAAATTATAAATCAAGTAATTTATTATTATAAAAGTTGGTTTACTATCTCTAGAACTACATTATATTTAAAATTTTCTTGGCTTAATCTTAACCATTAATTCAGTACAAACATTAATAAAATCAGAAGTAAATTTTAATGGAGAATTCATATCAACTAATTCAACATCATATTTTCTATAAATTAAGATTAATAAACATTTTAATTCAATAATTGCTAATTTTCTTCCAGGACAAATTCTAATACCACCACCAAATATTGGAAAAGTATTTTTCATTTTTTTCTTTTCAAGTAAATATTTATCACTTTCTTCAACTCTATAAAATCTATCAGGATCAAATTTTTCAGGTTCAGTCCAATAATCTTTATGTTTCATTAATGCTGAAGCAAGCATTTGAAATGTTGTTCCTTCTGGCCAATCATAACCTCCAACTTTATCATTTTGAGCACTTACACGACCAATAAAAAAAGCTATAGGAGAATGACGATATACTTCTTTTGTAACTGCATCACAATATTCTAATTCATCAAGATCTTTATTTGTTATTGGTCTTGTTAAATCATTTCCAAGAACTCTATCAAATTCTTGTCTCAATCTTTGTTTCACTTCTGGATAATGTCCAAGATAATATGCAACAAAGCAAATAAAATTCGCAGTCTATTGAATTTTTTAAAAAAAAGATTTTAAAATAAAATTTTTGAAAGAACATATTTTAAAATAATAATTTATTTTAATACTTACGGAATCAGTACCTCCGACCATTGCTTCGAGTATATTACTAAAAATTTCTTTATCAGTCATTGGTCTTAATAAATCATCGTCGTCAACATGTTTCACAGCGTTGATATCACGTGATGTATTCGCGGTTATGAATGACGTTAACATATCATGACGAAGTGATTGATCTAATGGTGTATTTTCAATCTCAATCCTTCTTTCTTTAATAATGGTATATAATTTATCAAATAAATAATCTTTATTTTTCAATAATTTTTTAGCTTTACCACGAATAAATGGAATATAATTACGACTAAACTTATTAAAAGCGAAAAAATAAAACATTCCTGCTAAATAAGTTTCAATTGATTCAATAAAATTTTTAGATTCATTTAATTTTTCATTTAAAGAATTATTATTATTATTATTGTTGTTGTTGTTGATTAACATATTATAATAAGAAGCGATAGCATCATTTTTTGTTCCAGTAGAAATTTTAAAAATCATTTCATTTGTAAATCTACGCATCCATTTTATAAGATCTAATTCATAATCTTCACCAAGTTTATTCCAATAAGAATCCATTTCATTCCATAAATCATTTGTCCATTCAATAGCTTGATAATTAAAACTTGGAGTCATTATTGCTTGACTAAAAAATTGACGATTATATTTCCAAGATTTTAAATCATTATTAAATGCTACTCCTACACCATCAAGTCCATATTCAGCTAATCCTTCAGTATTTTGTAATCTAATAGGATATTTAGATTTTTTTGAAGGTATATTCATATTTTCAATTAAATCAGGTCTACATAATATTATTAAACGTTGACCTGCTAAAATTATTTCATACATATCACCATATTTTTTATGTAATGATAATAACCAATTATCAACTCCATATCCAATTTGTTGATGAGCATTACCAATAATTGGAAGTGGAAATGGACCTGGTAAAGGGTTAGGACGAGTAAAATAACGATAATAATAATGTGTTACATAGATAATTGAAGAAATTATCAATAGAGAAGGGATATTAGAAATTTCAAAAGATGAGATAATTGTAGTAATCATGTTTTTTTTAAAAAAAAAATTATTAAAAGTTAAAATTGATAATTATGAATTAAAAAAAAAAAATATTTTTTGGGAAAATTCAGCTCTTATATATATGTAAAAATAAAGGTTAGATTATAATTTAATTTTTAATGATTACTTGCATAAAAAAAAATTTAAAATAGTAAAGGTTAAAAATCAAAAAGTTTCGTTTGAACTTTGAAGTACCCAATAAAATTAGTACCAATCGTATTTTATCCTGAGTATAATTAAGTATAAACAATAATACCAAAATTGGCATAATATTTAATTAACGGAAAATTTATTTTTAAAAATCCTGAAAATCACAATATGCAATAACAATCAAAGTTATAATTAATTTCGGGTGAAATACACCCGATAGTGTTATATGTAGTTCGCTAACATTCTTTGAATAAGAATCTTTATTTAGCTGGAATGATTACACTAGTGAAACTAGTGAATTAAATGATTTTCTGATAATTACCTTAATCGGAAATTCCAAGTTTATGTAGTGAAAGTTAAATGAATCAAAGAAACATTTTTATTGTATCAATAAATTCTTTTTGTGAACAAACAGATATTGCGGATAAAACAGGTATTTTTATTGTATCAATAAATTCTTTTGCAGATAAACAGATGTATTAATATTTTCTTCTGCGGATAAACAAAGAAAAAGTGCATAAAATGTAAATAAAATGTTGAAGAACGTAAAAAGGGAATTGCCTATAAAATTTAAAATGCCAATAAATTTCTCCGAGATTTCCGGCACTTACCAAATAAATCGAATTAATGCCACGTATTTTTAAATTGTGTAACATGGAAACCTGCAACATGCCTGCGCCCAATCAATCCTTTTTTTATTAAGGTTAAATTTGATTCCGAAAAATTATTTCACCAGTCCTTTTTTTGGATAGTACGAATAACCGCAGCAGATCGTACTAAAAAAAATTTTTTTCTTTAACTCGTGATTCACAAGTTAACAAACTCTGGGATAAATATTACGTATGTTGGCGTTGAATAGGTTCGAAAAATTATTAATGATCGACATAAGCTTACATCGAAATTATGCTTGCTTGCAGTTGACTTGCGGATCACGAATTATTTTATAAACTATATTAGTATTATACATATATACCTGTAGTGTTATTTATGGATCGAGCTACGACAGACATATTTATTATTTTTTTTTTTCACTAACTTTTTTTTTCTGGTAATATTTATGATATACATCATAAATTATAGAATGACTTATTTGTAATAGTTATTTCGCGGGGAACTGTGGATATTAATGGTTTTCACGGCTGCGCCGTGAAAATCATGATATTCCTCTGTGACTCCGTTGTGTACGCTATTCTTATAAAATTTATTAATCTTTGACATGATTTTTTTAAACAATGATACATAATAAGATAAAATCCAATTATGTTGATATAAATAAAAATGATAAAATATATAATATACATATTTATAATATGGTGGAAAAGCGAATATGAAGAGTACCATAAGACAATCATCGATTATATTTATTATTTGAAATCGATTTCCATCTTTTGAGGAACAATCAAAAAGTAATATAATTAAAAGTGGTGTCAAACCATTTATTAAAAACTCGAAAACATCCTGACTTGGATCATCATTTTTGAGCAAAGAACGAGATTGGATATGATGATGATGATCGTAATGATTATAATGATTTCTCGCATTATGAAATTTTGAAAATTGTGCAAGTAAAATTTTTGTTTATATGATGTATACATTTTAATAAAATGTTTTATTATATATCTTGAATTCTTTGATTACTTTAACCCTTTTTACTAATATAATCATTTATAAATGAATTTGATGAAACTGTTGGATTAATTGAAAATTTTCTTTAGTAATAATAGTACAAATATGTTTAAAAATAGATTATGTCTTTGTGTTTAAATTTGTATTGTTTGTTAAATGGATTTTTTGTTACATAATTTATTGTTTATGTAAAACGTAATGATTTAAATAATTTTTTGTTATAAAGCAATTTAATGGGATCATCATCACATATGATTAAATAGGTAAAACAAAGTGTCTCTTTATACTATATAACGAATGTACATGTATTTACTTACCAAAATAGAATGAAATTATCGTTGAAATATTTATTAGTAATTAACCCAATCAAAAAGATCAAAAATGTATAAAAAGTAAATATTAAATGGAAATTTCTTATAAAGCGTCTATATTCTTATTTAAGTTAAAATGAATATCCGGCTGACCCCAGTAAAAAAATTATTGAAATTCTGGGTTGATTTTTATTATTATTTAGTTTTATACTAAACATATTCTATAATCTACACATTGAGACCTACACCATTATTTATAATATTTATTATCACAATTCCCACATGTGCGCGCGCGCGCATATCAATATTTTAAAGCCACAAAAATACACAAGGTCAGGTGATTTCCGCAGCTTTTATTATAGTCGTAATACGTAACAAAATGGTAAAATGACATAACATCAAGACAAAAGTTTTTTTCATAAATACTACTAACAAAAAACAAGGAACTATACGAAATTGATTATAAATCACATTTATCTAAAAATATTAATGAACGTGCTAAACTTTGATTCTTAATTCCACCATAGTTTAATACGTGAAATATGCAATGATAGCTGATCAGCAAACGATTACCTCACTAATTCATTACATGTGATTAAAGTCATATTTTGACCTGCATGCACTTTGTAATCAATCATCTGCTATTTAATAAAAAAGTTTCTTTCTCTTTTATTTTTGTACTTGAATAAATATAACTTTTTCATAATAATATTATATATATATTCAAAATATCTGAAATAAATGATGAAGCTATTGCTAAAAAGCATATTAAACATTACGAATATAAATATTTCAAAAATATTCGAGAAATTGGTACCGGTGGGCGGTGGCTTTGGAAAAGTTTATTGTGCGAAATGGAAAAATTCGGATCAATATTTTGCGTTAAAAATCTCTTAATATTAATGAAGGTGCTATCAAGAAGCTCGTTCATGAGGTATAAAATATGTATTGGTAAATGAATAATTTATATTCATATTTATTTTATGTATAATTTAAATAGATCAAACTTCAACGTAAAGCTACTTTCCATAATAACATTATTAGCTTTTATGGAGTTTACTATTTAAGATCAAGGTAATTAATTAATAAAATTTCTTTTTCTAAAAAATAATGTGTATTATTATATTGCAATCAATTTAAAGTGATAAGTCCTTTATTATTTTAGAGAATCAAGTAACAGCATTAAGAAATTATCTTTTAGTAATGGAGTACACTGATGGTAGTTCCCTTAACAATTATTTGAAAGAAAATTTCGAGAATCTTACAAAACTTGCTTTTCAGTTGGCTAGTGCCGTGTCATGCTTGCATGATGGAGACATAATACATCGTGATTTGGTAATATATTTAATTTATTGATAAAATAATTATTACATCAATTATAAAATTTTATCCTTAACAATTTATATTTTATTTCTTATTATAGCATTCTTATAATATATTAAGTCAATCAAGATACTATTAAGTTGGCGATTTTGGATTGTCAAAAAGAATTAAAGCATTGACTAAAGAGAAAAAAGTTTCATTTGATGTAGTTCCTTGTATGAATCAAAAAAAAGTTTAGTAATAGATTTTATTCTTTAAATAAGAAGAGTAATGTATACAGTGTAGGCGTTCTTTTATGAAATATTAAGTGGAGAGTCATATGATTGTAGTTTAGTCTTCCAAATTATACAAGGTCATAGAGAGACCACTATTCCTGAAACTTCTTATTGAATATGTTCAAGTTTTATAATAGTAAGTTGGACATTTTATTTATTTATTTATGAAAATGGTATTTTATAATTGAAATTTTGATTTTTCTTATAATGCTGGGACAATTACTCAGGACATCTATTTAAGAGGTTGTTGAAAGATTAAATGCAATGATTTATCAAAAAAATAAAAATGTTGATAAGAAAACTGATCAAATAACAAATGAAAATATAGTTTTAAATAGTATTGAAGAATCGTCATATGGAGAATTATCTCAGATTATCCAAGAATTCGATAAAAGTTAATAATGAAATTCACGACATCAACAAGTAACAAAATATTTTACCTGAAAATGATTTAAACGTAATAGTTAATAATATTACAGAATTTATTTTTGAAATGCTAAATAATAGAAATCACTATTCATTAAAAAAGGAAATTCAATTTTTTTTTTACTTGGAATTTTTAATTTTTATGGAATTGAAACAATTGAAGTAGTAAGGTGGCGTTCAAACAATTCATTAATATTTCTGAACAAAAATCATATATTGGCATAATATTTTGTCAGCTATTGTTATAATTATGGATATGGAACTTTACGAAATGATTCATTAGCTTTTGAATATTTTGAAAGATGCAGCCAAGAAAAATTTAGCAGTCGCATAATGTTGTTATGATTTATTATTATAGTAATGTATTCTTTAGTACTAGAATAGATTCAGACCTTTCTTTTTACTGGCATAAAAAAGCTGCAAAGAATGGAAATAGAGAGAGTATATGTAATATTATAAAATTGAAAATGGTGTTATAAAGAAATTAGTAAATATTCAAAAGAATTAATGAAAACCACGTAATTTATGTAAATTTATTTGTAATCTGTAATCAATCTATTTATTAATAAATCATTTTTATTATATATATAAATATATATCTTGAAATTTAATTTATAACTAGTGTTCTAAACCACCATTTCAGGTACAAGGTCTCACTCAAAGGCAAAGTCATGGCTCAGACTCAATCTGACTCAGTTTGACCCATCAAGTTGTATAGGTCCATGGGTCATCAAATCATGTGACCCAACCCAACCCCTAATTACAAGTTCCAGGTTTGACCTGATTCTTTCAGAACACTATATATAACAATGTTAAATTAATTTACAGATAAATTTCTATAACAAATTAGTATTAAATAGTATTATTAAAATAACTTGTAATGCAACATTAAATGTTATTTTATTTTAGTAATATTCAATTTTCTTTAAAGAGCTTATATTTTAAAGTTATATTATTATATATTTATTTGCTCTTTAGTTAGTAACCTATCAGTAAATTTACTTAAAACATTAAATTTTTTTTTCATTTATTTTATGTAAATATACAGTATATGTAAGGTTTAGTATATTATCTATTTAGTATTGTTACATGACTTACATCAGTTCTTTCAGGTTTATAAAATAAATGATTACAAGAAATATATAAGCAGAAGGTTATGGTTACATGAATTATGATAATCAAAATAATTGTGAAGAATCTGCTGAAATTGTATTAGAAGTGAACATTTCAAGCTTGAAATAGGTTCTAGTTAAATGTGAAAGCAGCAGCACCAGTAGGTTGGCTTCCCTGTTGTCAATCATAAAAGTATTAATATTCAAATCCTATTATCATTTTGCATTAAAACTCTCATACTGCTCCTCATCTGCATTAAGGTAGAGTTCATTATTTATAATAAAAGGAATTACACTAAAATGTTTCTGAATGAAATACTTAATAAAAATATAAAATTTAAAAATAAATCAAACAATAACAATAATATAAAATATTCTTATAAAACCTATAATAAATTTAAAGTAAAACTATTAATTTATCAATATATCATATATATTGACATTTCATCATTTCTTGCATTTATTAAGTAGGAATTTCATTACATGGGAGTATCATAATAGTTTCTTTCTGAGTAAAATACATTGATCTGTTCTCATAATTATGCTAAGTTTCAAAGATAACCAGTTTCACTTTCTTCTTGTAATGATCTTTCATATTCTTTAATCACCTTTTCATCTGCTTTAACAGAAATAGAAATTTTTTTAAAACAAAGAAATATGCTTATGATTCTTTTTTTCAAATGAAATGCATAAAAATGCATTTAATTTAAACCATTCATTTTTTTGGTTCTTTTGCCCAAATAAAACTCTTCTGCTTATTTGTTTTACCTACAAAAGGTTTTTTGCCAACTTAACTATAGAAGCCTTATTTATAAAGGTACTTTTTTAAAGTTGATTCACAACTACCAGTATTGTTCCATAAATTCTGGTATACAATAAATTAAAATATACATATTTGATATTTGTGGATTAGTTAGGTTAGCTTTGTTTTGGTAGTGTTAATTTGTATTATGCTTTTTTTTAGCCATCTTTTCGCATGACAGTTTTACTGAAATGGATTTTGCTTAGATTTTTGATGTTGTGCAAGAATGGAATTTTTGATAAAGTTTATTTTTTTTAGGATGTTACATCTTTTGAATAATAAAGAGTCATCTTAAAAGTAGTGGTGTTGGATTACTTTATATGTAATGGTGTAAGGAATTAATTTAACCATTGTTTGTTTGATTTGCAATTAAGTTGGATTCGTTTTTTTTTGTAAAACTAATAAAATCTTGCCATAAATAATTAATTAAAAGTGCATGTTTCCCATTAGAATAATTAAATAATTTCAAAATCAAAGTTTTTGGCATAATTTCTTTATCACCTCCCATTAATGATATATGAATTCAGCTCTGTATTTTTCTTTTTTTTCTGAGATGAAATAGAACTGAAATTCCAAGTATTCAAAAATAATATTTGTACTAATTGAATCATTAAAACAATTTGTACTTTAAGTTCTTGATAATTCTAATAGCCAAAAGTTCACAATTGATCCTAAATTCTTAACATTAGAACTAGCTTAAATGTATGTTTGATATAGATGTAATTTTCTTTAAATATTTCTATAAATAACTTTGCTGAGAGTTTCCTGAGGCATTTTTTATTTGAAATAAAAATTTTTTGTTACAGCATAATTTGCAAAAAATGAGATTTAGAAAGGAAGATCTGTATGTTGTCAATATTTTCTTTTCGTTAATTATTAAATCATTTGCTAATATTTCACATGACTATATTTTGCCACTATTTTTTATTGTTTACTATTGTTTTCATGCTTATTATTTTCACAATTCATTTTGCTCTTCAGCAATATCTCTGCTTTTCTTCAGTTATATTTTCTTTAGTATCTGAGTCTTATTGTCTTTTGTATCTTAATTTTTTTTGTATTTAAATTATTTGTCATTTTTTGTTAGCTGGTAGTATTTATTTATTTATTGATAATATGAAAGAAATTGAGAAAACATATAGCAACTATTTAATAATTTGAAATAATTTTTTTATGCTAGGATTTTTACATTATTATAGAAATCTTATTCTGGTTGTCTTCTTACTAGTGCTAATAGTTATCATATCACTACTGCAAATTGTCCTTTAACCAGTGCTAGTTGTTGTTTCATTGTTCTTGGTTATCATTGTTTTTTCATAAACTTTATTTATATATTATATCTTTAATAATAATTTACTAGTACTATATTCTGCTTGTTTATATTTACCTTCTGTGTTTATTTCTGTTTATCAATATTATTTTATATTATTACATTCTAATGGTTTTATATTTAATGCAATACATTGTTGCTTAAAATGTTCTTTCCTTTGAGGTGATGTTCGGATTTTTACATATATAAATCAGGATCTTTATAGTTGATATATTCAGCCATAATTTTATTCATGATAATCAGTCAGAACTAGAGTAAAATCAGTTTCCAAAGAAGCCAATACTTTATGTATCAGTGATTATTTATTTTCTTTCTAAGCTTTTTGATTTTGTTATGAGGTAAAGGAATAGTAGCAAGTAGATTATTAAATGTAACTTTTTAGTAGTTCCTGACTTGTTAAAATTTTACAGGCATGTACAAATTAAAGTGGTTGGGATATTTTTATGATAAATAAATGGAGAGGTTAGATTTTTGTTTTGGGAGTAAATATATTTTTTTGTATGAGAATGTTTTTTGAGAAGTATTTTTTTTTTTAAGAATAAATATATTTTTGGAGTTTTTCATATCCTATTGAACAAATATCACCATACCATAATAAAAATCTGAAATGTTTGTAAAAATTTTTAATTAAATTGTGGTATGATTTGGAAAATTTTAATTGGCATAAAGAATCTTCCATATATTCATTGTCAGTAAATGCTATGGCTTGTCAAAAATTCCAGAACATATTGGATGTTCAAATCCAAGGCTCTAGTTCCAATTCTTTCTCACATAGTTTTTCCATAGCTGGCACTTTTACTCTTGATCTGATCAACATCACATATTAAATACTTTAAATTTGCGTTCGCATCATCAAACCATGTTTTGGCATCAATTACAAGTAAGAGCTTTCATTCTTATGAAAGTTGTTCCACAATTACTTTTAACTTGTCTTAACTTGCTAAGGATAGTTTTATTAGATATGATTTAATGGAATTTTTTTTTTTTTGGAATATGTTTTCACATGCTTCTATTATACCTTATTCTTCATAGTGTATTAGTAAAATATTTGTTCAGTTTTTTTTTATCTTTTTTTGAGTTCATCTTCATTAATAATATATTACACAGATTCTGTTACTTTTACTGAGTCATAATTTTATTTGCCTTGCATAATTATCAATATGGTGTTGATTTATCTAACGCTAATAACTAGATCTTTTTCAGCTGGATCAAATTTGAGGACAATTATAATGTCAGTATATTTTAATATATTGTCTTTTACTATTTAAAGTTTAACTTTTTTAAATTCTTACTCAATATTGATGTATTAATGTATTAACAATGTTGGTAGTGTAATATCACATTTTTTATAAATGTTGCCATATTATAGATGAATGGATTTGTGAAAAAAAGTAATTATTATAAAATAGATTAATACATAATTATTAGATTAATAGGAATGAAATTTTCAAAGATATTAGAGAAATCAATAAACTGTTAAGAGTAAGAATTCCAGATGTATAGAGATGGTAATAATTTTCCATTGTTTTTAATAATTTGTTAAAATTACTACTATAATTAAATATTTTCCAATTATTTTTAATGAATGCAACTTAATTTGATTAAATTTTTGAATTTTTTTAACATGATGATAAATAAACAGTGTTTGTTTTTACTGTATTATCATGTAAAATAATATCATAAATAAATGTATATGTATACCCTACATCATCAATATAGGAAAAAATATTTCAGCTAATTTCTTTTTTAAACAATAAGGGATTATTATTAATGCATACAGTTGCATTTTATGATATCCTTTATATTTAATTTCAGATAATCATTTTCTAATATTTATTACTAATTTGAAGACTGAGCTCATCATATAATTATTCTATTAACCTTCCAATATACCACCAGTGTAGAGTAAGGAATGCCTCTATATCTTCCCATGATGAAGAAAATCTAACAACCTTTCTATTAACTACTGGTATTGGATAAGGTTACCTCTGTAACTTCTTAGTGGTTTTAGTAGGGTGTGCAAAAGATGCAGATATTATTATATATTCAATAGAATTTCTATTAAAGAAATATATTATTATTTTTCAAAAAATAATTTCAGCTTATTTACAATAATTATACTAATATACTACCAGTAAATTGAAACATATATTATTTACAAAATAATTATAAAGATATCATTAGCAGTAATAACATGCAAATGAAATAGAATTGTTTAGATTATAAATTCTTAAAAAATAATATATTTCTTCATATTTATGTACAATAATCTGTATAATGATAATGATAGTCACAAATAGTAATGATGAGAGTTGATATAACTTCTAACCATTCTTCATCTTTGATATATAGGATCAAGTATATTTGAATATATTCCACTATCTATATATTATATTGTTATATTCATCTTTTCAAAAGTTAGGAATATCTAAATAATATTTCAGAATTACTTGTGATCTTTATCGGTAATTCTGATATGAAGCCAGATAATATATCTAGAATGAGCATCTATACACCAAAACCCAAAATTGGCAATTTGTCATATCCATCTGTATTCCATAAGGAATTTGGACCCTGAACATGCATAGTTCTTCTTTACTATTCTTTTTTCCTTTTAGCTAATGCCTGAGGATCAAGTAAATAAAGAATATTATGAACTTTTTCTAATCATTTAGAATATTGCTCTGTATCTCCTTGATGAAACCAATAATGGGAAAGGTGTGATGATGGGTATACTGTCTAGTCTTTTTTGATAAAATAATTTTAAAGTAGTAATTTTATAATATTTCTATTCTATCATTAAAATACCTCATTTCTTATAGATATTCTGCAGTTTTTGCAAGTTCTCTAGATGATTAAATATTTTGTTGTTATTAGTCATAACAATTTTTTTTTTATCTTTTTCTATTAAAAATTTTCTCCTAAATGCATACTGTTCTTTTATATCATAATTAAACAAGGTTTATTCATATTAAACCATAATATACTTAGATGTGGGTGGAAAGTTAGGTGTGAGGGTGAAAGAAAAAGATAAGGTAGTCATTTATTTATGAAATGATTTCTTTTATATTTAATTTTAGATAATTATTTTCTAATGATTTATTACTAATTTGAAAACTGAAATCTAATAATTATTCCATTAACCCTCCAATATACCACCAGTGTAGAGTAGGGATTGCTTCTGTATCCTACTGGTGGCCTCAGTAATGGGAAGGTGTAAGGAGATGCAGTCACTATTCAATGGAATATTTTAAAATGATATATTTTATAATACTTCTATATTATCATTAAATGCCTTCTATTAAATTTAACTCACTTAATTCTTTCATTTTCTGATATAATCACAGGTAAAAAGTGTGATGATATTAATATAAATATGCCTATTTTAAAATTTCTATGGCTAATAATATAATATATGTATATCAATATTTGTATTTGCATAATTCTGCCAATATATCAAATATTCTGATTATTTTGTAATGAATTTTTTAATTTTTTGGTAATTTTTGCTAACCTTGCAGTTGTATTTTGCATGTATCAAGCTTTTGGCAATCATCAATATGTGAAAATTTCATATAATAAATATTATCCATTTTAAAGTCTGTAATGGTCACGCCAATGTCAACAATTTGATCAATTTGATGCCTTGCATCAATTAAATCTTTCAATCTTTTTGAACTCTCTTTTCTTCAATGCTCTGTTCATGGAGTAATTTGTTGTAGTGAACAGAACATTGTCCTTCCATTATATAATTCTTTTTTTTTTCCAGCCAAATTAAATTTAGTGGTCACATTATATTGCTGCATTGCAAGGATGATAGATGGTATAGAATCAAGTGTAGCAATTCAGAATATCATTAATGTAAAATAGATATTCAAAAGCATTTTTTCCCTTGATTTTAAATGCATAATGTTTAACTCTTTTTTAAAATCTGATGAGTTTATCATTTCTTTCATATTATAAAGACCATGAGTTTTCCTGGTTTTCTAATAATATTATAGGATAGTGTTTGGTAGTTTTCTGTTCCAACCATGAGGTTTAAAGATCAGAAATTTCCATTGTTTGGTATCAGTCTTAAATTTAGCTGTGAAATCTGCAATGAGAATTCATGGACATAACAAACCTTGAGTATTTTTTGCATATGAAATATGTAAGTCTCAGAGTATTTTCCATTTTCTGATTTTTATTTCTTTCAAACTTGTAAGAATAGGAAGGTAGTGAAATTTTTGAATAATCTCAAATAATTTATCTATTATAGAAGTTTTTGCTTTAATAATAAAATCAAGGGTGAATAATCTAATCTTAACAAAAGTAATAAGTTATAAAAGTATTTTAAAATACTGTTTTTATATCATTAAAGTAAGAAAAATTTTTGGTGCATTCTATAAAACTATGACTAAAGTGTATGATATACTATGCCAATATTCATGTCTTTAGATGGTAGTAGATTGTTAAAGAAATGCCTAAAATATTTTTGAAGTTAATGGAGTGAGTATTTCATTTTGGATACTAGTCATTTTACTCCAGAAACCAAAATGAATGTCTTTGGATCTGTTTTAAATTCTTTGTATTCTTTCCATTACTTATTATGATTCTGTTTGAAAAATATTCATGAGTAGATTTATATAACCTTTATATTTTCTTGTAAAATAAAGTTATCATCACTGCTGCTCTTTGTATTCTCTTTATTGATCATTTTTAAATAAAAGTGTCTATTGCATTTTTGATTTTTTTTCCAATCTTTTATGTTTACTATTATTTTAAATTTGCCATAATAATCTCATAGATTGTCCAACTTATATATATGCAGTATGATGAATCTCAAATATAAAGGAAATAATTTTAACAAAGTATATAATTCTAATAAAATAAAATAATTCACTATGAGATTATAAATTAAGTTTGAAACCTTCATGTTTGATCTTAGTCTTATCTATACTATGTCCTTACTAAAATTAATTTTTGTAGATCATTTGTAGATTATAAAGTCCCAATATTTAGTTTTTTTTGAATTGTTTCTCTAATGTTCTATAGTGTTCTTCAGATAAAACATAAATTTCAGTATTTTTTTTTATTGTAACCAAAAGAAAAAATTTGTCTGATTGAATCCAATGACCAATGGTTATATAAGAATGCTTATTATAAAGTAGTTAAAAAAAGTTGTGGTTTTCATTTTTTTTTTCAATACTCCCTTGTAATTTTTGTTACATATACGACTCTTGTAAAGACTTAATAATTGCAAAATCTTCCCAAATTTTGACTTTTTCTTGAAGTTCTTGTACCTCTTTGTTTAACTGCCCTATTTTCTGATGAAGCTCTTTATTTTGGAGGAACAATTCAGATGCAGGTTGTACCATCTAATTCTCAACAAAGTGTGGCAAGAATAGATTATATATGGGTGTCACAACTCACAAAATTGATTCTTTGAAATTAACCAACAGTAATTAAACAGCTTTCTTCTTTAACTACTATATATGTAAATGAATGAACTATATATGAATTTATTTATAGTTTTTAAATTGTATTTCAACAAACATATCTATTCAAATTAATATTGATTTTACAAATCTTGTCAACCCTAATTTTAACTAAGTGGTGCTGCAATAATGACTTCTTTTCCTTCTAGTCAGGCATCTTATAACTTGATTTAAATTGATATTTGAGTTTGTATATTGAAAATTATTTGGTAAATCTGATGTTACTGAACGTATTATCATTGATGAAAGTTCTATCTGAGAATTATTTTATTATATTTTCCATTTATTTTTGCCATTTATGTAAATAAAATCCTTTAAATCTAAAATTGTTCTTTGGAATTAGCTATTCATATTCAAGTTATGTTCTGCAAAGGATGTAAATAGGATATTTAAATTTTATTTCAATAAATATATATAATATATAAGTCTGAAAATATTTCAAGAGAAATTTGTCTTTATATATTATGTTTATTATATTTAAATTGTTGAAATGTTCATACACTCTTCATATATCCAAATTTATAATGTATATTAATTATATTGAAATGTTCCCTTTTCTTGTCAATCATATAAGTGAGATAGATTGAAACTATTAATATCTGCGCTGACTCTTAATCGACTATACTGCTTGATTTTGGAATTAATCAATATCGTTGCTTGGACCAATCATGAGCAATAAACAGTAATGCATATTTTTCTACATCATCAGATAAGGTTTTAAAGTCAAAAGTTCTTCAATTAAGCTTAATTAAGAAGATATATCTAATAAATGAAAAGTAAAAATGGGAATGAAAGTAAATGTGGCTTTTAATGAAAATATAGCAAACAAATTATTGAAAATGATTAAAGAGCTAAATTATATAAATAAAGATTGAGTTATTTATTAATATAGTTGGTAATGAAATAAGTGAATTAATAATTATCAAATATATTTTGTCCATATTACTATACCGATAAAAAATTTTCATACATATTTAAGTTAGTGATAACAATAAATATAATAGTTTTAAGTGAGAAGTGTTGATAAGATTAAATGGTCATTTAAAGATTATTGATTGTACAATATAACTTTAACAACCCTATATGTTATGTTGAATATATTCTTTATTGCTCTCTTCAAAATCAATATATTGCTATTCTTGATTAATAAACTCAGTATTTGCATATTGACAATGCTTTATTCCTTGGCATTTATATTCAAAAAATGGACAGTCTTTGATTGAAATGCATCCACCAGATCCGTTTGTTGAGTATTGTATCTAAGAATAAAAATAAGAATATAGAAGTATATGATTGTTTGGTCTAAAAAGATTATTTGAAATAAGAGAAACTTGTTAATATAGAAATATGAATAAATGGGATTTGAATAAAGTGAATGTTTATTATTAATATTGATTATTTGAATAAATTACGATTATTCATAGTTTATCAATAATATGTTGTTATCAAATTAATGAAATATTCCAATCAAATAATTTGTTGATGCAATCAATATATAAATGATTAAATTTTATATTAATGCTAAGGTGTATTTGGGATAATTTTCATGCATAAAATTAAATGGGAGAATATTTTTTTGTTGTAAGAATAAAATTTGTTGGGAAAATTTTTTTTAATAATAGTGGGTGATTAAATATAAGCGTTGAATAGAAGTAAATTTTTGGGTTGAATAAAATCAAGGGGTTTATATACTGTGTACAATAATGTGGCAGAGCTAAAAGTGACGCGTGGCGCAATTTTTTTGGCAAAGTTCGGGCTATGCAGAAACAGGGCTTTTACCGAAAATGTAATAAACGTTAATCCGATTGGAGATATTAGAGATAGCTAAAATATAAATTTCAATTATTTAATTTGTTTTAACCATAAACAGTTTAATAATAATAATTTATTTACTTTAATATAATAGATATTATGACGATTACGTATACATTAGTATTTTCTTAATAGAATATTTAATTTGCATATTGTTTTCATTATCTATACAAAATCTCATAATAAAGACCGGTTGACAATATGACATTTGGTAGGTACATTTGCTGCAAAACATCCCGGTTTGGACCGATCTGAAATAATCTGATGGTATTACAAAAAGGAATAATCATCAACCACAACCAAATTATGAAAAAAGCTTCATTGCTAGTTTCTTTTGAATGTACCCTTATTTGACAAGCCTAATATACAAGGAAGTTTTATATTATAATAGGACCCTGAAATAGGGTAAGGTAGCGAGTATGACTCAAAAAATCGTGTAGATCCTCCCTTTTTTAGATAATTTTTTTTAGATAATGCCAGTCAAATTTTATTACCTATTTTAGTAACTGACTGAGGTTAGCATAATTTCGGCCCTGAAAAACACCTTTATATATATGTACTTCGGGTCCTATTGTAATTACAGTATATAATTATTACATGCAAAGTCTCAAACCGCTTTATAATATGCAACATATTCAACATATTGTAAATATACAAATAAAAATTTAAATGTGACGTCATCAGATGTTTTTTTTCAAGTAAAAAATAGTTAAACTTTTGGAATTAATCAATATTTTTTTAAGTATCTTTTAATAAGGACGTACTGTATAGATTATGAGATGGAAAATTTAATATGTCGTCATCATGTTTATCTATAATTAACTTTAGTACTTTTTGACCTCATGAAAGATGATTAAAGTTATATCTATATATAGTATTTAATTACATAAGTTTTATTTTTTAAGCGAAGCATATTTAAAATTCCTGATGATTGGATAATTAGGTAACACATGATTTTATTTATTGCTTTTCTAACAGTAGAAGTTAGAGCTTCTTTCCGAAAAAAGATCAACGAAAAATTCGGGATTTATACCAAGTTTGCAAGTAGTTATATAGTTGGCATTATGCGGCCAAATTTTTTCTGCTCATATGATATATCATATGATCATTCCTTTCCTGCGGGAGTTCCGATCTCATTTGACTACATATCCATTGTGTGAAAGCCACTTCTACGGTATTGCCACAGGAAACCCGCCCTTCCACTCACGTATTTCGAAATATATAGATAATTTGATGCCAGGTACTATCAAGTTATAAAATTATACAAAACAAATATTATAATAAAAATATTATGCCTATTGCATCCATTTTCCAAGATATTTATTCATCTTAAATCTTGTTTGTTTTAGTAATATTTAATAGAAAATATTTGAAGTTAATTACAGTATCTATACAAGTAATAACATTTGTAATTGAATGTTTGGTGAGAGTTTATAGAAAAATTTTTTCTTATTTTGATAAATTTCGAGTATTAATTTTCATGAAAATAAATTGATATTTTGTTTAAGAAATAAATTATTGTAAACTTCATTTCTATAGATTCACGTAAAATTAATTTTTTCATTTTTTAAAGTATTTCCTATTTACTGTAATATTATTACAGTCTAATCTTTTAATAAGGACGTATGGTATAATACCGTATTATTAGAATATGAGAGGAAAAATCTAATTTGGTGTTATCATGTTTGTCCACAGTTGGAAAAACAAATGGAAATTGTGTATTATTTCGGAGAGAAAATGTTAACAGTATCTCGATAAATTCATTAATCTTCTTTCATGAGGTCAACAATTTACTAAAATTATTAAAGCTATACAATATTTAGTTGCATTAAATTCCTGATGATTGGATAACACATGATGCTTTTCATAATAGCGGAAGTTAGAGTTTCTTGCAAGTAAAAGAATAAATTATAGATTATGAAGTTAAACAGTTTGCATTATTTAACTGTTATTTTATTGATATCACGTTACAAAGATGTGCACACTATGCATGCAATCAATAAAGTATATACAAAATAAAAATAACGTGAAAAATTTTTTGTTATTATAAACTAATCTAAAATTTATGTCCGCAGTAGTTACATTTACTACAATAAAAAAACTATGCCGTCGGATTACCATCTTTACTATAATGTTTATTTGACTTTTGTTCTTTTAGATACTTCACGAAAATCTCTTTCGATACCGAATTTCTATACTCTTTCATTTGTTCTGTTTGATCGTCCTGTTGTAAATAAAGCACTTTCGTCCGTCTTACCATCCGCCTTTCTATATTTGATCAATGCATCAACTTTTCTGAGCATTCATCTCTTCCCGAGCTCTTGAGTTATTTTTTGTTTTTTTTTTTTTTGCTCTCGTTACGTGATTGATTCAGACCTTCTTGCACACTTCATTACTAGTTCGTTTTGCACCTACTTCTCGTCTACTTTCACTTCCTTAATTTTTTAGTAAACGTGAAATGCAAGCCAAATTAACATCGTGAAATTCTTTAAATTCTTCATCAATTGACTTTCTTGACCCGCTTGTATCCTGAACGCTGACTTTATGTTCTACCGTCTTCATTTGGCTATCTTCTTTTCATTTTTCATTAATTATACAATACTTACTACCTCCTAATCTTTAGTTGTTAGATAACCCTTGCCTTTATAAATTATAAATTTATTTAATACAAAATAATATATAATTTCTCATATCCTTGAAAAAAAATATTTTTTTTTTTTCAAAATTTACAATTTTCATAATGTACATATAATAAGTATTCGGTACCATATTAGCTACTGCGACCTCTTCATCAGAACTAAATTATTAATTATTTCATACCTCATTTTCTTATTGTTCTCCGCTTTTAACTTATTGAGGCTTACGTTTCACGTGATTTTTTTTTTTGATTGATGAGCCCGCCTTAAATTTGACATTTCCCGTTAAAAAAATTCCGAAATGTTTTTAAAAATATAATAATTTTTTGAGTTAAAATTATAAATGAATATACGATGTGATAACTCAAAAATAGTAAAAAAAGTGTCTTTTCCTATATAGATGCATTTGAAAAATATTCATTATTATTTGTAACTGAAACATAAATGATCATTTTCAAGAAAATACGGTGTACATGAAAAAGAATATTTTGTAGTAAATTTAGAACGGAAATATTGGGAAGAGTTCAAAGTTATGGAAATAATAAAAATACATCAATTTAACAAGATAAAATTTTGATACCGCATGGTAATGGCCGGAAATACAATTATGTTGGCCGTCCATTACAATAAATATCTTTTATCTACTGGAAGATTATCTTTTTATAATTCTAGTGAAAGTATAGTTGCCGCACAAATCAGTTGAAGGGTGAGGGATAGTTTAAAGATACCTCAAACACCCCATCACCATTGGACAATCTAAAAATAAAATAAAAAATTGTAAGTATACATCATAATTATTAAGATAAACGTCCCGGGCTTTACACGGTAACATCAATACACATATCCTATTCACCACAACCCCGGACTTAAACACGGTAGCTTTTAGATAATTAAATAAAGAAGGACGTTCACAGTAGGCTGTCCACAATACGCCAGGTCTGGTTACTTGACTGGTAACTATCGCAAACTGTGGCCACGTTGCGCTTCCAGTTCTTTATCAATTATCCTAGTGGCAGCGTAACTTCAGATATGTATAACTCAGCATTGCTTAGTGACTCACCTATTCGATATTATAGCCTTTAAATTTGTTGTATCTTATCTTCGTACAGAGAAGGTAAAAATATCAAGACTTGTAAGTCAGGAGGATAAATCAATATCTTTTTGTAAAACCTGAGAGATATTAAGACTTGTAAGTTAGGGTATTGTTTACAGAGAGAGATTTTTTTTTATTTTCCTCAGGAGTCTATTTAAGCGGATGATCATTACGTTAAATCACTATAATTAGATATACTATTTTTCTGACACGTGCTTGTATCAGTATGTTTTGATTATTGCGTCAGGTTTTGCTTTGTCATTTTTTTGTGTAACACGAAAATCCGACCTTCTGAGTTCTGACTCATAAATTTTTGGTTTTTTAGGTTATGGTTCGTCAATATTAAAATGAAATTAAAATTTTGGTTTTCACCAATTTTTTTTTTTTATTATAAAGACTAGAGTAAATTAAAAGGTTTGGATTTTAAATATGACTAATAAACTTTACACTTGAAGAACAATAATTCAAAGATTCAAATTCGAAGATTCAAACATCAATATCCGTATCATGCATCACATATTTTGAATAATAAAATTTCAGAATATTAACTTCACTTGGTTTAAATTCGAATATCATAATTTGTATACTATGTTAAGTTGATGCAAATATTTATAGCAAGCGCCAAGCGGACCGTTTGACTTGAATGGTATATTGAATGCATACTGTTTTGTGATTAGTGAAACTTTTCTCAAACTCTAAAACCTTCTTCCAACCTGCCCAAACTTACCTATCCTCCAAATCTTTTAAGTCCTGAATCACTTGGTGCTTGACCTAATTTAACTTGATTTTATATGTTTCTTGTAAAATATTAGATATTTCTTGTTTTCTTCGTAAAATTATAATAAATTTACATAGCATCAATTATTTCATCAGCTTCAAAAATAGTGCAACTTTTACCTTAGTTCATATGGCATAATTTGCCATATAGTGGTTCGGTCTATTTTCGTCCTGTTCGGAAGTTTTGATCACAAAGCAAAACTTGTGATACATCCTGCTTCAACAACACAACAACACATTAATAATTAGTAAACCATATTTTAATCAGGATATTGGTGCTCCAATTGCATATAAAAATATCTCAAAACTCAGATACAAATGATTATATTGTAGTTCTTAATTATTATTTTTGTGAAAAATGTAGTAATCAAATTACTATATATTATAAATGGTGCAAACCATGTCAAATAAACAACTTAAAGCAAAATTTTGCAAACTGGACCATCGGGCCTATGTTTAATAAAGGCTTTTCAAATGAAATAAAGTAACATTTATTATATCAAGCTTAATAATCAAAAAGCTTTATTTGTCTTTTTATTTCAACGTGAATTAGGTCACAGTACAAATTACAAGGACACTAACAGGGCCAAAAATAATTTCTATAAACTATGAACCAAACCGCCACTATAGTGACGAAAGTATTACTATGTGAAATCAAAATGTGAAATAAAAATAACTATCTATGTAACGAATTGTGTAAACATGAAATATTATAAAAAAAAAGAAAAATCTATATTGTGAAAAAGTAATTTGTCTCTGTGGGTTTACCGAGAACTCGAATGTAAAAAAATTACTTGACATCCAACGGATATAAGATTGTTGGTCATGGTAATTGTGGTCTTTTGAATAAGGCAAGGACAATTTTGTCTTGCTTCTTAGTTAGTATGTATACGGTGATTGTGAGTGATATCTGAGAAATTTCTGTTTCTTTGCATTTGTGACAATCGTTTCGGAAATGGTAATTTTTCTTTTTCCGTTTGGTAAAATTTTGTGATAATTCCCATAGATTAAAGTGATGCGCATGATTGTTCCAGGTCACGGAGTTGAGATTTTATTTTTATTTTTAAATTCCACGTGAACAAAGCCACGATGTAAATTACAAGGACGAACTATACGTAAGCCAAAAGTAATTCTTAACTAAAATTGTGAACCAAACCGCCATAACGACAGCGCCACCCTGGTGTCAAAAAATAATAATCAGTGGAAGGACTCACGGAGTCGAGAAAAGGTGATTAATAATGGACCACGTGATGATGTTTGCTTAAGTAATTGTAAAATAAATATGTCAAGTTCGCTGGTATGTAATGATGGATGAGAAATATGCACGGTTGCTGGCAATCTAGTGCAATAGGTATGCCTTCTAATAGAGGCAAGTTGAATAATGGCGACGCGGAAACTTGGTCCTTGATATCGAAAGTGAAACTTGAAGTGTGTTCTATTAAAAGGTCAATGAGGATTTGTTTGTGTTTGTTTAAGACGTTTTGGATCTTGTTGCGGTGTTTGGAACATAAGCCGACGTGTATGCTTGTATCCGTAGCGTCATTACATTCTAAACAAGGTAATTGACCTGTAGGATGTAATTTGGTGTTTGGATAATTTTTCGCTGGTTGAAGCGTCAGTTTGATTATGGTTTAGCCAGCGTTTTGTGTAATATCAATCGATGTTACCATTCGCTATGGGTGGAATGATTTGTTGTTTAACCAGTGAATGAAAGATGCGCATGTTGCTCCATTGTCGGATATTTTGGTATGTTATTCCAATTGATGAAACCTGTAGACGTTTTGTTGAAGAATTTGAAGTTAACAATAATAAGACCTTGAATATTAGCACCTGATGACGCGAGGTGATCTGCTAGTTCGTTAAATTTGTCACCAGAGTAGGCTTTGACTTTTTTGAACGAAACTATGAGGTGTTTTGTTTCAATTAACCAAAATATGAGGTCCCAGATAAGAAAATTATTTTTTTTTAATCTTCTTCTAGGACTGATATTGAATGATTTGATTCTATTTTCTAATGTTGTGATGAAGTTAGCAGAGTCCGTGAAAATTGTACACGTGCTGTTGAATGGTAACTTCGAACTCGGCCGGCGTTATGCACTGACACGTGATCGAAGAAATGAATAACACGTGACAAATAGAATTTCATCTACTTTGAAAAAATCTGTCCCTCAGATAATATAAACAGTGAAACTCGGGCAGGGGTGTGACGAAGTGATAAATAAAACTATATCACGTGATAGAAGAATTTTCTGGGTGCTGTTGGGTTATATATGGTAAAGTAACAATATATGTAAGGATGGCTATGGCTTCACTTTTTGTAGAAAAACGGGAAGAAGACAGTTGAGCCTTTGAATTTACGTTTCGGAAGATGAGGGTGTTTGTATCCAACCGTAACCGCTGGTGCAATTGTTGGTGCCTATCTGTTTGACTGAACCATCAGTATGAAAGTGGAAATTTGAGTATTGAGAAAATTCTTTACGATGTCTATTAAAGTGTGTTTGATAGAATTTGTGCAGACTAATGCTGCGTTTAATAATCAACATAATCCAGTTCTGGATTTTTTTAATACTGGCGAAAAAAATTTAGTTTCTTAATCATATTCGGAGAATGTTGATTTTAATTTTTTTAATTTGGCTTTTTTTTAAAACTGAAATTTTTTTCAATTTCAGTTTTTTTTGAACCAATTTTTTTTTAATATTTTTTTTTTGACTTTTAGTATTCTTTCCATATAGTAATATTTTTTCTTAGTTGGTTTTTTTTTCGTTCTTTAACCTTTTAGGTTTGGATACCGATACTGCAGTGTTACGGTAAGAACCAATTTTTTTTTTAATAATTTTACTAATACTTTCTTTTTTCCTATTTTATTTTTTTGTTCTTTTGCCTTTTAGGTTTGAATCGGGCAAGTGCTGCGATGAAATATATTTTATATAAATTTTTTAATTAGAATAAATATGATATTTTAAAAATATCCAGCCAAAAAAAAAAAAAAAAAAAAAAAAAAATTAAAAATTTTTTTTTTTTTTTTTTTTTTTTTTTTTTTTCTGGTTTGGCTTTTTTTCCAATCCAAAATTTTTTCTTTTTGGTTCGGTTTTTTTTCTTTCAAACCGAATTTTTTTTTTCCCGAATATATTCTTTCACCATTTAGGTT
>QZLH01000051.1:0-15249 GCA_003833135.1 Oehlia diaphana | reverse complement strand
GATAAGGAAGAAAAGTTCGTTCGAACTTTTCTTAATTCTCAAAATCTTGTGATTAAAGATCTTCAAGGATAAGGAAGAAAAGTTCATTCGAACTTTTCTTAATTCTCAAAGTCTTGTGATTAAAGATCTTCAAGGATAAGGAAGAAAAGTTCGTTCGAACTTTTCTTAATTCTCAAAATCTTGTGATTAAAGATCTTCAAGGATAAGGAAGAAAAGTTCGTTCGAACTTTTCTTAATTCTCAAAATCTTGTGATTAAAGATCTTCAAGGATAAGGAAGAAAAGTTCATTCGAACTTTTCTTAATTCTCAAAGTCTTGTGATTAAAGATCTTCAAGGATAAGGAAGAAAAGTTCATTGGAACTTTTCTTAATCGTAATTATTAAATGTGCCGGAGTTTTTGATTGGTCTAAATGATTTCGGTTGATTCGACTAATATTACTATATGAGGAAAGCACAAGTATACGATTACCACGTGAACAAACAAAATCAATTATTTTATTATATAAGCCGAGTGCCTCCTTTATTAGTTATTATACTTTCACATTTCAAAAATACAATTCTGCGTGCTGACACGTACGATGGCACGCCGCAAAATGGTTAGAATTGTTATAAATATTAACATGTCCATGTACGTGTACGTGTACGTGTACGTGTGTCTTGAAATACGTGTGTCTCGCAAGTAAGTTTCGTGGTCTCATTTTAAGACGGACGTAAATTTATCATCAAAAATAATGTCTCAAAGGAAGTAAGTGGTTACCATATTATACTTCTTTGTTCAATATTCTATTATAACATTGAAACTAATTAAATTATACGTGGTAGTAATTCTTCTCGCTCTCGAGATTCTCAACGTTCTCAACGTTCTCAATCACAAGACTCTCTTCGTTCTCAACGTTCTCAATCACAAGACTCTCGTCGTTCTCATACGCGAGACTCTCGTCGTTCTCGTACGCGAGACTCTCGTCGTTCTCGTACGCGAGACTCTCGTCGTTCTCGTACGCGAGACTCTCGCCAATATCGATCTCGTTCTCGAGGTCAATCTCAGAGACGAAACTCCCAACGATATCGTTCTCGAAGTCGGTCCCAATATTATCGATCTCATTCTAGCTCCCCCTCAATAAGAGGGAGACCATTGACAAGAGGTAATAATAAATATTTTCTGGTTAAAATTATATTTAATCTAATTAGTCTTTATAATATTAATAGGAGATGAATCGAATTCGAATCGTACCTCACGTCGCTCCCGCTCTCCCTCGGTGATGAGAAGTAATATAGTAGAATTCTAAGAGATTTTTTTCATCATGTTCATTATGTTTATTAATTTATAATAGGAAATCTTGGACAACAAGAGCAACAACCGCAACAACCAGGGATCCAAGAATTCTTAAATGCGCTGTCGCAGCAACTCCAATCAACCTTTCCAACCTTCCCAACCCTATTAACCAATATCCAATCGTCTGGGATTCCAAATCGATCCAGTGAAGACGTGTCATCACCCGTCTTAAAAAGAAGAAGAAATAGAAAATTATCTCCAATGTCAAACAGTTTCAGAAAAACACTTCACGTGACTATACATTATGAATTCTATCTTTAATTTAATCTTAGCAACTGACATTGTTTCGTTGTATTTAAATAGGATGAAGTTGTTCAAATATACAATAGTTTGAATACTAACTTGCACTTCGATCTTTCGAAAACTTTCGGAAGTCAAAAGAAAACGTTGAACAAAAGACTTATACCAGCGATTAAGTCTGCCATGAACCCATCTCTGAAAGCTTACGATACAGAGATAATGAAAGTAATCAAGCAATTACATAAGAGCCGGCGAGAGATTTGGAGATTAAGACAGGAAGACGGACGAATTGAGAAACATAACAGAAAACAACATATTGCATCAAGAAGAGATCAGGTATGAAATTTATTACCTAAAATAAAAATGTACACAAATTATTAACTTTTTATTCTTTTTAATAGAAGTTAGGGCGGCGTCGGAAAGGACTGCTGCATATGGTCTCAACAAAAGATAAATTGTTGACCGATTGTCACCCTTCGGGTGATATTTCTTGGAACGATTTTATAAGAGATTGTGAAACGGCTATAAACACTCCTGAACTACATTCAGACGAATGTTCGTCGAATGACGAAGATCTTGCGCAAGAAGAGAGAGATCATAGACTAAGACCTGAAAATATACTAAGTACGAATTCAGTGATCAAAATCTATAACAAGAAATGGAGATCGACTAGAGTAAGTAAAGTTTTAGAATTATTTTAAAAACATAACCTTTATATATATTAATATATGGCCTTTATATATTACAATAATAATTTATTAGATTAAAGAGATTTTATATCGAGCTGATGAAATTGCTATAAGTACCGGAACAGGACTAACTCGTATTCGTCACCGTTCCGATGCTTATATTGACAATAAAAGCAAACCGAACGACAAAATGCCAAGATGGTGGATTTCTTCCGCCTGGGTCCCATCATCAGAATCCGACGATGACGACGATGTTAATAATGACATCATTAATGATGATGAACATAATCGTGATGATGATCACAATAGTGATGATGATGATGATAATAACGCAAATACCGTTGCAGTATAATTGTAATATAAATTCACATTAAATAAATAATATACATTATTATAATATATACATATATAATTAATAAATAAAATATATATATAATATTTATCATTACAATTAATATTAAATATATTGTTCATAAAATCAGATAAATCAGCTAACAATATTCTAAAATCGACATATGATTTGCATTTACTATTTTGATATTGACCGTAAATTGTCATATACAATTCACAAATCTTCATTTACTATTTTGATATTGACCGTAAATTGTCATATACGGTTCACAAATCATTCACAAATCGTCATTTACTATTTTGATATTGACCGTAAATTGTCATATGCAATTCACAAATCGTCATACCGATTCATATGGAAAAAAGGAATTCCGATTGGTGTTAATTCGCGCCATAAAATCGCCTTTAAATACCCACAAATCGGATGAATATAACCAAAAATCGCCCGGAATATTTGCAAACAGGTTAAGACTATTTTTATTAATTCGACTTGTGATATAAAAAAATATAATATTGCTGCTAACAATATTCTAAAATCAACAAATCAACATATGATTGCAATTACTATTTTGATATTGACCGTAAACGTCAAGGTCTGATTCTATAATCACCATATGATTGCATGATATTAACCGTAAATTATCAAATACTATTCACAAATAGGCATTCTGATTCGTGTTAATTCGCACCATAAAATCGCCCTTAAATATCCACAAATCAGACGAATATAACCAAAAATCACCCGGTATATTTGCAAACAGGTTAAGACTATTTTTATTAATTTGACCTGTGATTTAGCCAAAGGCATTGTTACATTCCTCAGTAAAGGTGTCAATATGTGTGAATTATATTCACGTTCAGATATAGCTTGGAGCAAAGTATCATTTTTATATAAGAAGTAGAAGTGTTGAGAAGGTGCTGAACATAAATTAAGTCGTTTGATGCAGTAGAGTAATTGATTAAATTTTCGCCCAGGCATCTGCCTAAAGATTCCAAGTCTCTTATATGTTTAAACTTATCTAAAAACTGCATGACACCTTCCTCACAATTGACTAGAAACTTATCAATTGTTCCTCACTTGTCTTGAAGTTGATTTGCGATAAATATTTTATAATCAAGGGGCAAATATTTTGTACAAACTGTATTATAAAAATTTATCACTCCAATTGATATGGGGCTATTCCCTGCCTCATCTCATTTGTAGTTTAGCACGTCCATATAACCATAAATAAGCTTGTCGCCTAGTAAAACACGCATTTGATATGCTTTTAGAGCATCACTTGCGATATCTGAGTGATGTATTGTCGTTTTTTGGTCGGTGGCCTTTCATTTTTTAACTTCCTTCGTAGAAGATGTGCTCGATTCGGTCGTATTGTCCTTCAATTCATCAGAGTCAGAATATGAAACTCATCGGAAGTTTCGCGAAATACATTTGTGAGCAAAACAGGTACTATTTCAGAATCGGAAGATAAACACTCATCATCATCATCTGATAAATAGCTCCTTTGTCTTTTTAGTAAAGATGATTCCGCAGATGGGTCAATTGATTTTTTATTCTGCAAATATAATAATCGTCGTTAAAAAATGCTCACATAAAATTCGAGACATTTGAATTATGTTTTTTTGTGGACAAAAATTTAAGATATATACCGACCCTTTTTCTTTTTTCGTGATTCAAGTAGTTCTTCTTGAACTCGTTTGCGTTCATTCACACGGGTTTCAATCTTTTGTAACATCTCCCTGTAGTGCACGGTAGTTGATAAGGAACAGACAATAAGTAAATGGTGGTGCAGTCATCAACAAGCAAGCAGCCTGCATGATAGTTGATGAAGCAATCATGGGATATAACGAATATACTTGCCGTGAAATCTCGTCTCCACTTTAACAACTTCTTCCCGACTACCGACATTTCGTCATAATGTTTGCCGATGGTGTCCAGTCTTTATTGTATCGATCATGCTCCGTTTCTTTTTCTTCCAGACCACCTACTCGTAAGCGGAAATCCAAGAATTTCATGAGAGAAGGCTCATCTGTATTCTTCCGAAACACTAAATATTTACAAACGACCCGGTTAAAGCATTGTCATAAGAAATCACTTCTATATTTTGTCTTACACTGTATTTCAGATCGTTTAAACATTCGGATGATAAGTGCATTGTACACGAAATAATCAATATACGGTATATGTAGAAGAGAAGGAATTATACTGTATGATAGATTTACAGATCTTATAAAGATCATGATAATAAGTCACATGATTTCTCATCATTAAAACTTCTATTGCTAATTACGTGATTCTCACGCCACCATATTTACAAAATTTTTGTCTATCTATATCTCTTCCAAACACACAGACTATATAAAACATTATTTCTCGAAAGAGAACTTCTCTGGGATTAAGAAATTTCGAATCTATAGTATAATTGCGGAAGTATTAGCAACTGAGGTAAAAAACTGGTAAAAAAATAATACCGATTTATACTTAGGGGAGTGACAAATATTACGTCATTATAGGGTTATTATAAAGCTGACCCCGTGAGATTTATTGTCACGTGATCTATTAAATGATATACATTCGACCAATTATCATCAATTTGATATCATCTAAAATCTTTTTTTTTTTTTGCTAATACAAAATGTAATACTCCACTTTTAAGTTATTTTTGAAACATTTATTTTAAAAATCTCAATGAATTCAAAAATTTCAAAGTTACATGCATTATCAATATACCGCAAAAAAAAATGTTTTGATATACTTTACAGAAACTTCAAGATCGTAGCGATAGTTTAATGTGCAGTAACTGCGTTATAAATACATAGTGACCACATTATGTAATTGTAAAGAAATTACATATATGCAGTTACTGTGCATTAAGCCATCGCTATGATCTTGAAGTTTCTGTATAGTACATGGTAACCTGATAACTCCTTAATACCAAATGTGATTTGTAAAAGTTTGATCACTGAAAATTTTCACATCTGTAAAAAATTCTTACATCCAAGACTTCAACATGCAGGCTTTTCTAACTACACCAAAATACAATAAATTTTATATCTATAAGACTCCTACAAGCCAATACCAAAGGTTCTGCAATACTTTTGGATATCATAGTATGGTAAATATAAGAAATCCTACATACCCAAAAGTTAGTTTATGTACAGAATGTAATAATGTATGGAAAGAAATTCAACATAAACCTGAGGAAGATATCGAAAACAAAATCAGAGAATACTTAGCAATCCCAATTCCAATCCAAGGTTTTATGCGAATTAATCAATCACGACCCAGTCCATCTCAAAATCTAAGGTCTACTCAAATAAATCAAGTCCTTCAAAGGCCTATTGAAGAGATTATTGTAGCTGACTTTACTCTGCCTCCTAATGCTACTGCACAGAAAAAAGCTGTGGAAACCATTAATACAACCAATATGAAGCTTGCTGAACTTCATCGAGTTTATAATTCTACTAATGATTTGGAGATTCAGAATAATTTGTTAGAGCATATGATAACTTTCAAGCAAGTTCTGCATGATGAGGATAACAAGATTAAGAAATTGAAACGTTAAGCAGGATATTAACAAAAAAGTAGAGCAAAAAAAGTGAAACTCTTACAGGAGCATCAAAAAGTAGTACTATATGATTCACCTGGTCATCCACTCAATATCCCAATTTAGTTGAACATATACATGAATGCATTGAGTTTGGAGCTGCTGATAAAAAGAGAAGAAAAGAAATTATTAAAGTTCAGACTATTCGTCATCTTCAAGAGGATCTTAATTCCAAATATAACGAATATCTCTTTCACACTACCCTTAACAATATTTGCTACCATCTTGGTCAAATACTAAAGTAGCAAAGACTCATTAACCCATTATCATCTGGCTATTATTGTAAATACTTCAGTTTCACGTAATGAAAGAAATAAGCATATTGATAAACATTATTATTTTGCATCTGTGAAAGGAGCAAAACAGTTCGCAACATTATTTTCAACTAATTCTATCATCATTTCTCAGGACGATAAAGCTAAGGTTCCACTTGATATTCCTGCAGTCAGAAGAATATTTCAAACTATACAAAGTTTTTAAGAGCCAGTTACATTACCTGATCATGATTTTCTGATTGGTATACAGCAAAAATTCATCCTATCGGTTTATTTACTAATTAACCCAAGTGATACAAATAATACTTTTCGTAATGGCCAACTTTCAATTTTTATATATCCATAATACCAAGTTGGCACGAGCTCAGCCACTTATATGAGTAATCTTAATTTGCTAACTCAAGACAGCTGTTTTGATGAAATATTAAAAGTTGATGGCCAAATAAAACCAATTTGGATTATTTTAGTTGATGAAGGTCTGGATGAAAATCCCTGGCATATGAAAAATATATACCAGTATTGTAAAATATTTTGCACTCTTGACCTTGATTACCTTTCCATTTGAACACATATATCCAGTCAATCAGTATATAATCCTATTGAGCGTAGTATGGCAATGCTCTCTCAAAAACTTGCCAGCATAACATTACTAATCAACAAATATGGTTCTCACCTCAATTCTCAAGGTCAGGTTTAGGGATTGGAATCGATTCTATCAAAATCAAATTAATCAAAAATTGAATCGTTCCTATAGAATCAATTAATCAAATCTAAAAATCGAATCTTAATAAATTAATTTTTTTTTTAATTTTGGCGCAGTAAAATCATCATGTTACTTCTATAACTGCGATTCAGTAAAAAAAATAATATCAGAATTATCAGAATTTCTAAAATTGATGATCAACATAAATATTTGTACAAATAATGTTATTTACAAACTTTATTTCATTTTTTTTCCACCATTATGAAAAATATGGCTACCACCACGTGAAATAAGCATAAGCAATTGGCTAAAGAAGCTGAGAGACAGATATTAATACAAAAGGAAGAAAGTGATGCTGATTCTGATTATAAAGCTACTAATTCATCTAAATCAAAGGAAGAAGCAAGCGACCAAACCATATCTGATAATTCTGATAATAATGTAATTAATATATCTGATGATAATGATGATGATGATGCAGATATTGGCATCAATGAAAATGTTCTAAAAAAAAGAAAACCACCCAGTAAAATTGCAAGATCTAAAAAAAGTTGGGTATGGAATTTCTTTAGAGAAACTGAAGATAGTTTTAAAGTTATTTGTCAAATTAAAGGCTGTGAAAAAATGCTTAAATAGTATGGCTCTCCAAGTTCAATGAAAACACATTTGTCAGGTACACATCATATTACCAAAGGTATTGCAGTGAGTTATCTAGAAGCATTACAAAAAGGTGATCAAAATCTCAATAGTAATATAATTGAAGAAGAAAAATCTAAATCTAAATCACATCTTTATTTCAAACAAGAATTATTAACTAAAAATGTGATTGAGTTTGTTATTGGTACAGTACAGCCATTAAGTATTGTAGAAGACAAGGATTTTGTTAAAATGGTAAATGAATTTGATTTATTTTACAAGGTTCCTTGTACAAAAACTCTTAAAGAATGAATTTCATTAGCATATGAAGCAAAAACAGAAAAAGTTAAGAATCAACTTTTACAATTAGAAAATATTTCTTTAACATTGGATGCTTGGAGTTCATCAGCACATATATCCTATTTAGGTGTTACAGTACATTAGGTAACATCAAAATTTGAACCATATGAATTACTTCTTAGTATGGAAGAACTCCCATATTCACATGGTGCAATTGAAATTCAGGAACATCTAATTGATTTGTTTAATGATTGGGGAATTAGTTCAAAAATTACAGCTATTGTAACTGATAATAGTTCAAATGTAAAGAAGGCATATAGTAACATGAATATTGGTGAAAGAATTCCTTGTACTGTACATACGCTCCAACTAAGTGTTGGAAAAGGATTGGCCGATTGGATATAGCAAAAGTATTGATTAACAAATGTAAATCTCTTATTGCTTTTTTAGCAAATGATAAAAAGAAACAACAACTAAGAGAATCACAAATCTATTTGTTTTAACAACAAAAATTATAAAAAAATAATGAAGAATTAGAAAAAGAATCTGAAGATCTTGTTGTCCTTAATGTAGTAAAAGCCAATAACACTTGCTAGAATTCAACATTATATGCATTTCAAAGACTTATCATTCTCAAACCAGCAATTTCAATGTTGAAAACTTCTTTAATTAATGATAGAAGTTCATGTATTCGCAGAAAGGGTGAAAAATTGGAAGAATTGTATCCAACTTCACATGAATGGAAAATAATTAAAGAAATGGTAGAACTTTTAAGTTCTTTTGAAAGTGTAACATATCTTTTAAGTGGTACAACATATCCAACCATTGGTTTAATATATCCAAGTTTATGTAATTTAAAAGAAATTCTTGAAACTGAATTTATTCTATCATTTGAAACTGATGTAGCAGAAAATTGTAGGAAAGCAATCTTAGAAGATTTATAATCAAGATGGGAATTTCCTCAAAAACTTTTTTTAAAAGGATCATTTCTTGATCTTTGTTTTAAAGGCTTAGACTTTGTATCTCAAGAAACACGTGAGGAAATTATTAATAAATTAGAAACAGAATATAAAGTTCTTAAAAATGATTCAATTTTTAGTATTCCTGTGAAATCTAATTTAACATTAATAACAATGAGCAGCTTTAAAAGAAAAAAAATGAAAGAAATGTAACTCCAATAAAGAATGAAGTCCAGCATTATCTTAATTTACCAGAATTACCAGCTCTTGAGGAGTATGATTCCTTTACATGGTGGATAACAAATAAAGCTCAATATCCTATATTGTATAAAATGGCAATGAAGTATCTTTCTATTTCAGCCACCTCTGTACCATTAGAAAAACTTTTTTATGATGCTAATAATTTAGTTACTCCCCAAAGAATTCGCTTAGATTCAAGTATCATTAACAAAATTATGTTTTTAATAAGAAATAGAGAATATGTGGATATATTTGCAGTGAAAAAATAACTCATTAAATTGGAAATGAATTAGTTTTTTTGATAAATTTGTATTAAACATTCTAAAATATTTCAATAAATAAAATTTATTATAAATAAAGCTCATTTATTAGTTAAATTTATTAATTAAATTTATTAGTTAAATCCACTTAAAATTTCATGCGTCGAGATCATCAAAATTGCTGCACAATAAACGCAAAAAAAAATGATTAGTGCTATGAAATTATTATACATAAATTCGATTAAGATTCGATTAATCGAAACTGAAAATTGAATCGCCAAATTGAATCTTAGATTCGATTAATTGAATCTTTAATCGATTCTTAAGATTCGATTTTTGATTGAATCGATTCCAATCCCTAGCCAGGTTGATGATTCAGAACTTGCAATGAAGAATTTTCACTATGCTGGTAAGGCTCTGTGTACTCTCTGGGAACATGATCCTATTTTCAGGAAACCAGTCACCGTGCAATACACTGACCAAAACAGTTCCTTATTCGATAATATTATATTTTCTGGATCTGAAAAAGAAGGTACTAACAAGTCAGTTATACTACCTAAAAAACTACACCAGAATGTGTCAATATTCACTTGATATTAAGAAATGCGAGGACTCCTCTTATTGTTCACCTAAGCGTAATAAGAAGGTAGCTATTCTTCTCACAAAAAATAATGGCTTTCTCCCACCTGTAACAAAAGGAAAAGATGGGCATTTTCTAAACCTGATTCATATATTAGAATACTGTGACAAGTTCAAGATACCTGGATATAATGCCCACTGTCCTTCAATTAATGCAAACACTTATGATCGTCTCTGCTGTTCTGAATGTAATACATACTTCCCAACACTTTCTATTGTTGCTCAACATAAGAAAAATCACCATCCAAAATAATGAGGACAACCAGTCAAAAAAAAGAATCCAACTATAAATTCCATTGACGATTTTTTGGTTGTACTCGTATGTAACATTTGAGTTTTAATTATAAATGACTGGGAAATACAATCAGAGGATGAATAAAGAAGTTGGATTCTTTGTATATATGTTCTTTCTAAGGTTGCTTGTCTAAACCTCTTCAAAATCCTACGATTAGTTTCATCAAAATTTTACTATAGATTTATTATAGTTTCGGCAGAGTTTCAGCAGTTTTGGCATTTATAATAAGTTTCAGCAGTTTCGCCTTTCTCCAGAGTTTTGCCAGTTTTTTAATATAGTTTCGGCAGAATTTCACTTTTCGGCAAAATGCCATCTTGCCTAAACCTCTAGGTTTCGGCAAGCAACCTTAGTTCTTTCGTGTAAATATTGACAGCTTTAAATTTTAGAATTAAACCGGGTAAAAGTTTCTAGAAGGATGGGAATATTTTGTTTTATTGCATAAGAACACTTGTTAATGTTCTTGTTTGCTTTTTTTTGTAGGCCGGATAAGAGAAGGACTATTGAAAGATAATTTTCGTTTTTTATAAAGCTCTAAAATTGGTGCAACATGGTTAAAACAAAGAACATTTTATTGTTAAAACAAAGAACAATATGTGCAATACGTTACATTATTAATAAAACAAAGAAATCACATGAAACGAATTTTATTGGTAAATGATTGCTTTGCGAACCCGAAAACTAATTCTATTCGCTATAATCAAATATCACGTGATATGTCAGATATTCGTGAATTCCCTAATAATTACGTCATATGTGTCACTCCCCTTACCATCACGATTCATTTTTACATAATTCCATTCTGCCTCATACACGAGAAATTTATTGCTTAATTTTTCTGTGTTATCACCGGTAATGAAGATGCTTATATAAGATAAATTTTTTTTGATGCACTGACGGCACTGCGCCATACAGCAAGACTTTGCTATGCCGTTACATGTGACGAGATTCATGTCATTGCGTCTATTGTACGCGTGATGATGGTCAGTGATTTTTCTCGGCGAAGATCAAAATGCCGAGAAGAGAAATATGTCCGTTTTATTTTGGAACAACTATAGCGGAAAATTGATTAAGATCGTGGTGACATGTTTCAAGAAGCTAACTGAACACCTACCAGTGCAGAATATACGAGTTTGTTTAACTGTAAATATTGATGATGCAAATAATGTTAAGTTTTGATTATTTTGCTTTTTTTGCTTTGGTACGAAAATCTGATCAACGGACTCTCCTTTAATTTAACAATAAAAGAAATTTAACGCTAATCCATATGTAAAGATCATCAAGGGGCCTTTTAATAATAATATACGTAATAATTTTAAGAATATGCGAGAATAAATTATTTTGCGCAGTTACTTGTTCCTGTGATACATTATAAATAAGAAACAATTATTTTATTTTGCAGCTCAGATAGTATTTCAAATACTTTTATTTAATAATTTAATTATTATTTAATAAAAATGGTATTATATAATAATAAACAACAAACAAAGGATGCAATGGATCACATTATATTTCAAATTTAGTTTTTTATAATTAAATATGATGTTATAATTACGAATTTTAAATACTGTAATTAACGTAAGTTACACTGGAGTTCCATTACGTCATTTCTGGTCATCTCCTCAATAGGTGGTTACTACAGAATGTTGGAAGAAAATAAAACGTAAATATTATTTAATTGGAACCTCATTCCGGATTTTTTTTTAGAGCACTCAAGTTATAAATTAGACAGAACAATCGTATTGAGAATATTTAAAGATTTTGCCAGAATAGAATAACAAGAATTAAACTTTACATCATATAATATTAAATTGCTTCGCATCTTAAAAATTGTTAGGCAAAAGCATCATTTATTTAGTCCTTACCTACCCGAAAAAATAAATGGATTCGTTTTAAACATCATCGATTGAATTAACGCAAGTACGTTAATCAAGGAGAGAGAGGATTAAAAATATAAGTGTCGTGATTGGGTAGTATTATATACATGACAAATTGGTATTTGTTGAAATTATCGGGAAACTCCATAAATAACGTGAACATTATGATACGATATTCACATGTAGGAATAAATTCACGTGTCATGATTCGTTATTGATCTTTTGTCGTACGAAATTATGTAATAGTATAATGGCGTAATCTTGATTAAATTGTAGACGAAGATTCTTTATAAAGGGCAGGGCCAATTCTTTTATGTGCAATTTCAAGCCACAATACTTTTCTTCTCCCCATATTTTTCTGCTTTTGTAATTAGGGTTTTCTACTCTTAAAGGACAAACGTTTAATTTAACGCCACTTTATATAAAATTTATCTCCCTTTGATTTGAAATATGACACTTAAATACAATACACTTCGGTTAAAATCAAATATATTATTACTTCCAAATGAATTATTAGCGGAAATTTGTGAGAATTTATCGCCGCAAGATCTGTATTCACTTTCTTCAGTATGTAAAGAGTTAAGGCATTTTTTATGGTCAGATAAATCAATTATTACACAGCAAATTTGGCGTATTTCTCGTAATAAATTTTATCCCAATCTAAAATCTATTCCACTTGTTGGTATGAGCGAACAACAATATGTCTGGTTTACGGTTTTAGCTAAACAATGCCAATTTTGTAAAGAAAGTAATAAAAATTTATTGAAAAGATATTGGGAATTTCAAATTATTTGCTGTGATGAATGTCTAAACAAGCGAATCGAAAGGTGTGTGTCAATTAGTTTTTAGTTGTATATTTTTTATAATTTACATTTATTTATTTTCCTCTCACATTTTTACATTTGTTAATTATAGCCGTCAAACACTTGTGACAAAATATAATGTACCTGAAGATGTATTATCAACTTGTTTAAGTTTAGGAAATAGAGGTTATTTATTATCACATATAAAATCTGCTCAAATGGAATATTCAAAGGCTATAGATAAAGATTCTTGGGTTACACATAAACAAATGGAAATTATAAATCAAAAATGTAGAATAATTTCCATATTATTTGATGAGTTTCGTTCCGATTATAAGCCAATGACAACCATTTCGTAAAAGATTTGTATAATTAATTAATTAGATTGTAAAATATTTTACTTCATAGACTTTTATTAGGAGACATTAATTCACATAGATAATAGAAACAATAACAATAAAAATGTAATTTATTATTCACACATTTGTAATTGGAGTAATTGTAAGATATAATTAAAATAACTTTAAAAGAAATAGTTATGATCCTCTTATATTCCTAAAAGTTTGGTAATTTATTCTAGTTCTAACAAATCAATATCCATAATAATCTGGATCATAGCTTGACATGTGGAGTTACCTATATAATTTAATTAATTATAGGCCAAATTTTTAAATACAGTCAGACCTCTATATACCGATATTGCTGTTTTGGGGAAAAAGCATCGGTATATCGAATTATCGGTTTATAAAAAAAATTTTATATACCGATATTATTATAAGTAACGTGATTAGTATCGGTATAAAATATTTTAGTATATATAAACGTGACTTTATTCTACATTTATAAAATTCAAAAAATTTATTAACGAAATTGTATTAATTATATCAATTATGTATTATATTAGGGATTAGAATTAAAATTGTATCAATTGTATAATTACATTAAGTAAAATAACTATCTAATGTAGTCTGCTTTAAATCGGCGATATGTGATCTTAATACTTCATGTCTTAATTTTTGTAATGTATTTAATTCACTTTGATTAATAGAATTATTTAACGATGAATATTTAAAAAACGTAATAAGATCATCCAAATTGTTTAAGGCTTGAACTTTTGAAATTACTGATGGAATTTCTTCATCAGATTCAACTTCTAGTTCATTTTTATCTGAATTTACTAAAGTTATAATTTCTTCATCAGTTAGCCCTTCGTTACTTTTTAGATGATCATCAACATGAATAAATTCATCTGCGTCCATATGATCATCAAATGGGAGTTGATCAATTAGAAATTGTATTTCTTCTCGTTCTGCTTGATTATCTTCTCCTAATTGATTAACACTTTCATCCACTTCCTCTTGATTTACTAACGGAAGTATCCCTGTATGTTTCCAGCAATTATGAATTGTTTCTTGTGTTACTGCACTCTAAGCATTTGTACAAAAAACAATCGCATCATGAATATTTAAAGAATCGGCTCCTTTATTCAATTGCTGTGAGATTTTATACGCTTTAACTCTATTTTTTACAAGGAGTTTTCGATACTTTGCCTAAAATTACTAAGTGAGTGTTAAAACATTAAAAATAATGAAAGAAAAAAAAATGCTAACCTTAAAGGAATTAATGATTCCTAGTTGCAAATGAAAAGTAGTATTTGGCGGTAAAAAATGTAGAGTTACATTTGTTAATTGAGTGTTTTCATTTGTAATATGCACGGGAGCATTATCAACCAGCAATAGAATTTTGCGATTTTGCAATTGCATTTTTGCATCTAACTTTTTGAGATAATCGTTCCAAATAGAGACCTGCATCCACGCTATTTTATTCCAATAATAATTAGCAGGTAAATCATCTTTTTTTTTACCTTTTAATGCTCGTGGATTTTGAGAGGTATGTATAAAAAATGGCGTTAATTTCTCTATTCTAGTTGCATTACATGTAAGAAGAATTGTAACTCTTTTTTTTGATCTCTTTTTTCCAGAGAGCGGACCTCTTGCTAGAGTTTTTGAAGGTTCAAGATCCCAATATAAACCTAAAATAATAA
>QZLH01000050.1:182185-216222 GCA_003833135.1 Oehlia diaphana | reverse complement strand
AAAGAGTTACGAAAGTTACAAATCACAGTTGTTAAACGTAAATAAATAAATAAATCAATGAGGCTGATGTGGCACAAAATCACGTGGGGGTAGAAAAGTGACGGTGATACTGGGGAAGATCAGTATTGGAAGCCGATCACGTGCAATATGAATGATTTTTTTTCGATTTTAGTATTGTTTCTTGCAACTCGGTTTCTCAGTAATAGTTTTAATTTTGTATCATTCGCTGGCTTGATATAAGAACCACTTGAGAAGGATAGAAGCAACGAGAAAAAAGAGGTGGTTAGGCATATTTCGTTTAACTTGCTTCGTTAAAACGCCACAAAAAAATCGGACAGGAATTTAAATCAGTGAGTAGAACTTTTACATTTCGATATCGTTCATCAAAGTTATAGACGTTTTTATAATTTTGAAATATTTAGTAAAAACAACGTAAAATTCAATTAAGAAAAATGGGAATATCTAATGTTGAATGAATATGATACTATTTTTAATATCCAATATCCAAATAAAAATATATATAGTAGTAATAAAATAAAATAGGTTTTCACATCGCATCAAATTTAGATTGTTCCTTTCTGGATTTTCTTGATGGCATAGCTCTGTTAATTGTAGATCCCGTTCGTTGATTCATAGAATTCACAGTTGAATTGATAGTTAGATTTCTGACAACATTGGCCTGTTTTTTTGTCGTTCGCTAAAAAAACCAATCATAGCATTACAGATTAATAAAAATTTACCTCTATTATAAAAATTAAAACTTCTTACCTCAATCCGGTTCATTGTAAATTCATAAGCCTCATACGTATTAGCAACCAATAAATTCTCTGGGAATAATTCATTGATACATTTCTCTGGAATTGTTGACGGCCAGAAATTTAATGAACTATCCTGTAAATAAACATATAATGGTTCCATTTCTTTTTGATTTTCTAAAGTTAAAAATCGTAACATGAATCGTTTTAAAGCTAAAGCGAACGCTTCTGCTGGTATAATTCCTTCCATTGTAGTTGTTTGGTTTTCAAAATCTACAGATTGAAGTATTGTGGTTTCCATATCTGCCGATAGAGGAACCTTATATTTATCGTGAATATATTTAATTTTAACATTGGCAACCTGTTCCTCAACGAGTTCATATAAAGACACCAAATGTTTAAGTCGTAAATCTATATCTAAAATCTTGGAGAATCCTGCATTTTCATATAGTGATGACAATTTGATCCACTGTAAAATATAGTCTTTAATAGATTTTTCTCCATCTCCAACTGCCGTACGTTTGATGAAACATAAAAGAATTTCCAATGATGATAATATTTCTGAAGCGTTATCAAAAATTGATTCTGAAGCATATTGTGGATGAAGCATAAATGAATTTCCAGCCCCTAATAAACTCAATTTTTCATTAGGGATTGGCTCTTGAGTTATTAAATTCTTAATGTCACTAAGAATTCGCATACACCCTTGAAATAATTCCATGTGATATGGGTAAGGTTCTAGATATAATTGAGATTCTGGTTGAGTATCTATATGAACCTTTTCGAAAACTAAAATATTTGCCAATTCCGCTTCAATTTTTGTCAAGTCATAAACTATATCATTTCCTCTTGCAATCGCTAAATTTCTTTGACTATATACAAGAATTTCTTCATTCCAATCAAAATTTATGATATTTCCGAAACGAGCATGATCAAGATACATAGATTGAAGACAATATCCATTAGGTATAACTGGTTCTGCTTTTGAAGTTAACAAAACAGATTGTTCATCTAGAAAAATGAGAGATCTACATGTTCCAGGTGGGATTGTTATAACTTCTTTTAAGAAATTATTTTGCAAGTTAGCTAAATATTCTAATATTGCGCATAAGAAAATTCCTGCATCTTTTGGTTCAATTAAGCCAAAAACAACTGGAAGGTTATAGCTCATGATTGGTTTATCATTGGGAAGTTCATGACATTGATATCTTTTTATGAAAGGTATTGCCGTATCCCACCCAAGTTTAAAGTCATTAAAAGCGGTTTTTAAACTATTATAACTTTCTTCATTGGATTCTTTTTCTATAAATTGTCTGAAAGTCATTTCACCTGCCATTTGTCTTGTTAACTGATATCCAAGTTTGGAATGCAAGATTTGAACAAATTTTACGATAGGCAAAAGATATTTAATTAATCTTAATTGTTCAAAATATTTGAAAAATATTGCGAGGAGTGGATAATTTTTCGCTCTTGTCAAATCACTCATATAATAAGCACGAAAACTATCGAAATTATTCATTCCGATCGTCCTCCATAAACTCGGTAAATTCTCACTTCGATATTGTTTATCCATGACTGAAGTTTGATTGATTTCACTTTCAATTAAATTAATCTTCAAAACTTCGCTTAATTTCATACGATAATTAACTACTGTTTCAGTTATGTTTTTAATTTGTGGTAAAATATAATTTCTACTGAATTCTGTTTCCCAATTTTCGCGTTCTGCTGATGTTTTTATTTGTTTATTCGGCAATGGAGGTTTTTCCATCATTAAAGAAATTAGTGAATGGAATATTAACGCCAAATTCTAATTAAAAATTATGAAAATTTTATTACCAATTTTATTCTTAATAAGATCAAATATAACAACAGAAAAAATATATTTAAGAGAATACCTCATCTGAACAATTAAGAAGATCCTTGAGAACGCTCCAGTCATTTCGGATGTGATCCATACAATATTTTTCAGCATCTGTAGCGACTATATTATTTTTTTGAAGGAAAGCAAGAGCAGGTTGAGGTGCAGACGCTCCAATAAGAGCATGAATAATTAAATGTAATATACGATACGATATAGGTGTGAGAGATCTGACGGTATGATATGGATTTTTATCAACTGGTTCTCCAATATATCCTGTTTGATCATTTACCGTTACTTGAGTAACCGGAGAAGCATCAATTCTGGTATTTCCTGCTGCTGGTTGACCATAATTTGGGCCACCAATTGTATTTCTACATTTTAGACATTTACTAACTTCAACAACATTACCACAATTTCCAACGAAATATTTGAATCCACATTTACAGACATATCTTGTAACTTGTTCATTAACTGCATTTAATAATACTGATTCCATATCGGAAATACATGTTAAAATAAATAAGTTCTGACAACCTTCTAACTTGTGTAAATACATCGCTAGTTGAGATGAACACGGTTCAACTGATGCGTGAAGTGCGATAATATGTGTAATGACGGTTTTTATAAACAAATCGGTATTACAAATTTTCGGCTTAATTTGAAGTATAGGTTGTTGGTTCGACAAGATTTTTGTTGCAATTGTTTTAAATGGTAAGTTTAGACTGTTTATTCCAGCAAGTTCTTTGGTCAAGAAATCGGCTATTTTCACTTCTGAATGCTGCCATTCTCTTGAAGCTCTGGAAGCATGAAGACGTACAAAGATGAGACCCATTAAAGACAATTTTGCTGTTAAAGTCGCTTTTTGCTTTATGTTTCTCATGAATTTTTGAAAAGGTCCCTTATTACCCATACTATAGAAAGCCATTAAGCTATTTTCTGCTTCATTATATTCAGGTAAATTACAGTATGGATTAAAAGACAAACGACTTTTTTTATTATTTTCCAAATTTAAAGTTTCAAGCCATGGTAAGAGATTTTTCTGAACTTTGCAAAATTGTCTGATATCATTAATTGAAAAATCCCTTTGACGCAAATCTCTTAAAAAGTAAATTTTGAGTGAAAAAATTAAAGGATGATCGAACTTCATATTATTATTAATTTGGTTAATTAATTCACTACTATCAAAATTTTCTTCCTCCATTTTGTTATATGCAATAGGACTATTTTTATTTTCTTGAAGGAAATTGTCCCAAAATTGACGAACAAATTCTTTAAGAAAAGCAATCGAAGTTATTTTTTGCAATTCTGGCGTTTCTTTTCTACATAAAGCTTTAAGAGCCGGTACAAAAAGTGTCGCTAACCTTTCCAACTCTTCATTCATAAAGAATGTTTGTTCAATGACATCACAACATAAAGTAGCCATGTTCGTATCTAAATCTGTTAAACAATTATTAATAACATTTAACCTAACAGATTGACTTAAAGCTTTTTTGACATTTATAATTATTGTAAAGAATATATTCTTATTTTCCATGTCTTCTTTAAGAAAGATCTTTTCAATGATTGGTCCCATCAATGGAAAAGGTTCATTCGAGAATATTTTCTCATAAAGGCTTATTCGGACATCTGATTTAATCGGAATCGATGCGAGACATCTCATGATAAATGAATTTCTTGGAATTAAATATTTCTTCTTATTATTATTAAATTTATCGAAGATAATGCTGACAAATTTACTAGAGAGAACATCTCGTTCGTCCGAATTTAATCCAAGTTGAACAATTTCTCTAATACTATCTAAAGGAATAGTCATCGTTCCAACCAAATCGTTTATAATATGTAACAATTGTAATTCTGGTAAATTCTTTGCTCGCGTAATTTTACTAGCAAGTGACAATACTTTTGTGACGTCATGTTGCCATCTATCGATCAAGATATTTATTCTGCCTTTAAAATCTCGACAAATTTGCAACAACATTGATCTTGTTACTTCTTTAACGAGATGGTTTTCCAAATTTTCTTTAGCAATGGAACTACCCTTAATTTCGATGTCTTTAATTATTTGTGGGAACAATTGAGCTAATTGCAATAGAGACAAAATTTCATTAGCATTTTTCCACCAATAAATGTGAAGGAAAATGGGTTGATTCACTTTATCGGCACCAATGAGTAATTTCAAAATTGACGCCAATAATTTTGTATTCTTGTGTTCATTATTTGTTGTTGTGATAACGGTAATAAAGTCATTGAAATACAACTCAGAAGCCCATTCAAGAGGAGATTCTTTCAATTGCGGAATTGAGGTTAGGATATTATTTTTAAAATCTTCCAAATGATCTTCAATCACGTGATTGTATAGTTCATTAGTTGCTTTATCAATACGATCATCATCCTCTCGTAAAAATTCTAATTCTTCTTCATAATATCTTTTAAAATTATCAATTTGTTTCATAAAATAAAGTGAAAAGGGGAATTCAAGGTCATAAAAACTTCCTATTTCTGACATACTATAACCATCGGGTTTTGGATCCTGTAATTCTTCAATTTTTATAATTTTTTTATCCATATAAATTTTTTGCCAAAACTTGAGCAATTCCTCATAATTTTCTTTTGAACTTATTCGATCATTAATATAAAAAAATGTTTTTATCGCTGATAATCTTTCTAAAACACATAAAATTTGAGCTATAGGTTTCCTAACTAGTGTTCTAATATAAGCCTGTAATGCTGCAGAAAATGAAGTGTATGGATATAAATTTTGTTTATTTGATGCGACCTTATATTGCCAATTAATTGTAGATTTTTCTTCGATCCATTCAAGAACTCTTTTTTTCAAACATTCAACAAATTTTGGATATTCTGGTATTTTTTCGCTTAGCATCCTAATGAAAAATTATCAGCAAAAAATTTCGATTAAAACTATACAATAAGAATTTAAACTTCAAATGTTAGAAACGAATACTTACTTTATATGATTAACTGATTTATTATTCGATGGATATTTCATACATAATAAGCACCATAACAGTTCTTGTAATAAAATTTTTTCGAATGGATAAACAGAATTGACAATATGAGAAAACGATCCATCTAAGAGGCTTGATGTAGGAATGTCACTTCCTGATAATGTTTCAATTGTCATTTGCTTCCAACCACAAATGAAATTAAAAGAAGTTAGAGTGGCCTCCCGGTCTCTATGAATATGAAGGATGATACATGCATGCTTCATCTGTTCCGTTTTGTTTTTCTTTGTTATAAATTCATTTCGGAATTGTTCAATAATGAATTTAGCTAACTTAATACATCCAGCATTGACGGTAGTTACATCACATTGGAGAATTAACAAACGGTCAGTTGATTCTAACCAGAAATGTTTTATCTACAAGATAGTAAGATTTATATCTTAAGTAAATCGAAAAAAAAATATGCTAAGTCATTGCTTAAACTTACCCGATTTGAAAATTGAGCTTCAGTTTTGAAAGTCGACAATTTATCTACTTGACAGCTTACAAGTCCTTGTAAACAAGCCTTAATGTCTGTATTAATATTAGAGAACGTGTTAACAATCACTAGATGTCCGTTGGGATCTGCTAACGATTTTTCTTGATTAGCAAAATAATCGTAAAGACTATCGTGATGCTGTTGATTAAAATAAACAGATTTCCATCGATCAATTTCATCTCGTTCTAAAGCTGATCGTTCAGCTCTCACAATTCCATCAGAAGATGCTGTTGCAATTATACATTCCTTGCATTTTTCTAAAATTTTATCATCTTCGGCTTCAGGGTTGTTCTTTGTAATATCAATGATTAAGCTATGTAAGGTTTCATCTTTATCAAATCCAATGAATAAATCTTTTTGGGTGAATCTATTACGAAGTGGAGTTACTGAATTATCTCCAACCAAAGTTGATATTTTTCTTGCCCAATCGCTTAAATTTTTTACGAGTAACTTTTGCCTATTATTAAGCGTATCATTAATCGACATTTTTTGTTTTTCGAATCGGTTAAGAAGTGGAGGATCAGCTTTATTCAATTTCTTCTCATCCATAACAAGAATGCATTTAAAATTGGGAGAAACATAACTAAAAATTATGAATCAAGACAATTATTCCTTAGAAAAGTTTTTGTTTTATTTAATAAAAAAATAATTATACTTACAGCATAGGATTAGCATATGCTCCAAGTGCAACTCTCGTAAAATATTTAACATTTTCCTTATTTCCCACCACGATATAATTTTGATTCCATAAATCGTAAAGACTCCCTGTTGACATTGTTGAAGCAAAATAAGTAATTTTGTATGTTTATTAAGATAATGAGAATAATAATTATGTGAGGAATTACCATAAATAATTTCCAAATCTGTTAAGATCAATGGTCTGCCCTCTTCGACACACATCTAGATGATTTTAATAATAAGAAGAATAAACAAAAAAAAATTCTTAGAGATAAAAAAATAAACCACTTACCATAATTCTTCTCAAAACACTGTAAGAATAATCCTCCCGGTCATCAGGAAATTGTGATCCCAAAATTATAACAGGGTCCAACTTTTTTCTTCTTAACTGATAAGTTAATAAATTTACGATTGAATCACTTTTACCAATTACCATTAAATGACGTGCATCAGAATCATCTAAATTTGAATCGATTAATTGCTCAATAGGAATTGGCTTATAGAACCACGGATTATGATTATTAAACATTTTAAGAACTTCTCCAAAGTACTTTTCGTATAATTTGACAATATTTTCTGTTCCTCCAAAATTACGGGCTATTGCCATTTGAATATTCTCTGGAGTCATCTCGTCTAATGAAAGTCGTTTAACCAACGCGTAATAATCACGAAGACCATGAAAGTTAGGTAGAGCTTGACCGTATTTTTCATAATCCGAGTATGCTTTAGCTAAAGGTTCTAAAGCACCTCTTTGACCAGGTCCAATAACTTTTGTGTTTAATAAACGTTCAGCGGTGTCAACCAAATCATCCAAATCAAATTGTGGCCTTTAAAATTAATATAAAAGTTATAAGTAAAATAAATTGATTCACAATTATTATACACATAAGGTTTTAAAAATTTAATCTTACCTTTGAACAAGTAATGCGCGACTACTTTTACTATTATCTAAACGCCAGTTAGATATTCCTATTACTGAAACAGTTGGTCCTGTGGCCGGATAACTTGGTTCAAGCAAAGAATGAAGTACTTTTAGCGGATTGAAAGGACTTGTTTCAGCCAAACCGACTAATAACAAATTAATAATGAATGATCCAGATAACTTGATACGTAACAAAAAAAGAGATCAAGAAAAAAAAATCACCTTCATCAAGCAAAACAACACTAATAACTGGAAATTGTTGAGAAGTTGTTTCTTGATATTTATTTGCTTTCTCAAAAACTTTTATTATACCATCAGAAGTTGAAGATGAAGAACCCTGATGTGGAATTAAGTAAATTTGTGGTAATTTTCTAAAATATCTATCATTTGAATCAGATCCACGTAAATTTGAGCTTATGAGACGAATTGCTAAAGATTTTGAAGAGCCGGGTGCCCCTATAAGGAATAGGGGGATGCGTGTCAAAATGCATACAATCATCACTAGAACATTTTCTAATAAAGCTTCATTATGTGCTGTATTAGGTGGACATTGCATTCTATTGATGTAATCTTCTTGTTCTTCACGAATAATTGTAGCAAACATATGTTCTTCTACATAAGCTTTGTGACGTTGTAATATTTTTCCCATTTCATGACGATATTGTTTGCGTAATTCTTGTACATATAACCGAGAATGATAACAAAGACTAAGTGCTAAAACGTAAGATCTAGTCAATACGGTTGGATTTCCAGATGGCGGATATTTATGTCCTTTTTTGTAAACCGGTCGATTTTCAAGAGAATTATAAAAGAATTTCACTAATGTTATGGCTCGTTTAACATCACGTAAGCTCACACTATATGGTTCCTCAATTTTTCTTATGAACTTTTGAGAAGCAAATAAGAGCTCGGTGAACACGGGATGAGCTAATTTTTTTAATTCTTTATCAACCATAATTTGAATATATTTATATTCATCATTTGGTGTTAAAATACCATAATCCCAAACATAATCCAAAATTTGATCTGGAAGTGGTTTGACTTGATAGACAAGATTACTTTGTTCTTCATATTTTTTGATCTTAATTAACCCAACATCACTTTGAGGTTTTGTGCGAAGTCGGTAAGGATTGCAGGCGGAAAATAAACGAATATTTGGATGAATAAGTTTACCATTAAGCATTCGATGAGATATTAAATCAGCAAGTAAACCTATATGATTACAAGTATTAATTTCATCAAAGAATAACCAAATTTCGCCTTTTGTCGCTTTTTTTAATGCATCATTCATGAATTTCATGATAGTTTTTTCATCAATTCCAGCATGAAGATTAAGAGCCTCGAATTGAACTTCAACCATCAAAGCTAAATAAGCAATTAAACTTGTCTAAAAAAGAAATAAATAAATTATTAAGATAAATGATAATGACATCAATAATAAAATAATCATTACCTTGCCACATCCTGCTTCACCACAAACTATGACCGGAATATTCGCACGTGCTCTTAAAAGAATTAATGCCATTTTTATTAAATTATCACCAGATAAAGCATATTCAGGAAGATTGAGTTTTTTCGTTGATCTCCGTGTCAAATATTCTAACTTTACAAAAAGAGCATCTGCGGATATCGAATTATAATCATCCAATTCCCATTTTGTTTTATCTCCAATTACCTGACTTTTTAATAAAGTCTTGACATTGTCATGAACTTTTGTTCTGTCCCGATATAAAGCTGATATTGTATCAGGAGATTGAGAATTGAAAAATACTATAAGATGATTTGAATCGTCCCATTGTACAATTGTACCAAGTCTAGTATTTCCATCATCTGTAGATATAGATTCTAATTGTACAGCTTTAGTTTTAATAGATCTAGTTGCAAAATCTTTAGAAACATCTATTAAAGTTCTTAGTATCAAGTTTCTAATATTATCTTCTTTTACCATTAATCTAAGATTATTTACAGCGAAGAATTGGCTTCTTGATAATCGTACTAATTGATCTGCAAGGACATTAACAAATGTTTCGACAAATCTAAATGAAGAAATATCTTTGACATCTTTGTTGAAGAAATATTTCTCAATAAGATTTTGACAGCGTTCTAATGTTAATGGCTCTTCAATTGCTTTTCCTGTATGAAAAAAAATTTCTTCTGTATCTATTTCATTACGATCCAATAAATTCAAATAATTACAAACAATTTGAATTGGACTATTAATTTCTCGAGAAATCCTCAAATTTTTAATGTCCCAAGTTAAATGATTGTACAATAAATATCCTGCCATAGGAAGAGATTTGAGTAAATATTGTTCAGCAGTTGAGGCTATTTCAATAAATATATATGTAGGTATTTCTGATGAAGGTAGGCATGCTATATCGACATTAGTAGAAACCATACCCAGAGTTAACAACTCGAATAAGAACATGTTAACATCTTCAGGGTATTCAGCTGATACTATATTGATATGTAAACTTTCTATAGGTCGCAGTTTACATTCTTTAAATCGACGTACAAGTTTGGCAAACTTCATACTATCACTTATTAAAAAGCTATGTGGAAATTTCCTTTTACCGGTACTATACTCCTTAATCCATTCAGTTTTACCTTGTCCAGATAAGTCAGAAGAAACACGTATAGAATTTCGACACAATTCTTTATAAATTCCTTCCATAGCTTCGGTATTTAAGCCATTAGTTACATGAACATCTGAAGAGAATTGATCTAAAATGTGATGATGCGTTCCAGCTTCTCTATAACAAATAAGCGCTAAAAGATAATCCTTTTGATCTTGCATTGATCTAATTTGATTAACTAAATCATATTGTAATTCAAAGTCTAATAATTCTAAATTTGCAATACAAAATAAATTATTCTCATAACCATTATTTGATGCAAAAAAACTTCTTTTTATGAAGATTGTTAATTCCTCCATAGTGGTCGAAGAAGTACATATCAACAATTGCCACGGTTCGGGATAATATCCATGATTAGCATATAATGACATGATGATGTTGGGAACTTTGGTTTTGTCATTACAAACAGCAATAGATAATTTACCCTTTTTAACTATGTCCAACATTATACGTTGCCCATTAGCTTTAAATTTACGTAATTGTTTTGGAATATTCTTAAAAATTCTTTCTAACCCATTTCCAATTTCACAAAGAATTTTAAAATAATCTTTAGATCCACTCGAATTTACCTTAATATTCTTATGGAATGGTAATTTAGCTTTACTATTCACAAATCTAATTAATGTTTTGCATTCTTCTTCATTTTCTTCAACTAATTTTTTTGATGTATAATAATCATAAAATGCTAAAATGTGACGAGAAGGGAAGAATGTTAAATAATAACATTGTTCTTGTGCACGATCAACTATATTTTGCCTATAAATTTATTTATGTTATAAATTTTTCGTTAAAAAAATTTTACGAAAATGAATAAAAAGAAAGGATAAAAAAAAGATGAATATTTTACCATTTTTTGAGTTCATCCTTTGAGATTTTCAAATAATCCCTCATTTTATTGGTTCCTCGTAATTTCTTTTCAAAATTTCTATAATCAAAATGTCCCATTTGTATTAACATGGATAATACATTGATTATTTCTTGTACAATATCAACTTGAACAATAAATTCATCCATAATATTCTTTGATATTTTCCCATCCTTTAAATTTATTATATCATTTTCATTTATGTTTGGTTTCGCGATCAAAAGTGCTCGTCCACGTAAATCCAAAATTTCATTTATATTATATATCATCACATTAGTTTTAGAGACGTAATTTAATGTAACAAAACATTCATCCTCTTTTTCATCACGTGCAAAAGTATAAGTTCCATTAAGTACAGCATTCTTAATTTTTTCTTTGGTAACTTCACCACGATTTGAAATATTTTTATACATATTTCGTAATGCCATATTGTTGCTACTACATAACGCAATCTTCTCCCCTAAAGTGGAATTCTTCTTAACAACATTTGATAACGCATCTAAAAAACTAGCAATATCTTTCATTTTATTCTTCTTGTTCATAAGAGGTAATAAAAATTGCTTGACTTGAATAAGTGACGAGACGGTATTTTCTTGTATCAGTCTTTCATCCGAAAGATCATCCACACCATTGATCAAGTTTTTAATATCATGTTCGGCAATTTCTCTTAAAAAGCCTATAAAATCATCCGCATTTGACAACTCTTTTATCATTTTCCAACAATCTTGATTAACATTTGAAAGATTTTTATCAAGTTGGATAAAAAAACTATTTATTTGATTAAGTTTCACGGAATCATCTTTTAAAGTACGAATTGATCTTGCTAACCAATCATCATTATCATGTGGTACTTCAAAAAGTTTTACAACAGTTTTTAATTCTCCAAGTCGTACAATCCAATGAGGAATTTTTGAAAGATGATCAAGAGTTTGAACAAGTCTTTGGTTTTTATTTCCTTTAAAACCTTCCATTAAATCAAGTTCTGAATTAACATTCTTAACATTTTTCCAAAACAAAGCAGCATCTGAAATTTGAAGTTTTTCCCATTGCTTAAATTGTTTACTAATATCATCAAATTTTTTTAAAGCATTTGGTATTAAATATTGTGAAATGTATTCTACTTTTGTTATAGTATCATTTATTAGAATACAAGATTCAAAGATATTTCGAAAAGATTGAGATTGATGAAATTTATAACAATTTCTTGCGCTTTCCAAAGTTTTTTCATGAAATGTCCAAAATTCTGATGATAATACTTGTTTTAAATTCAATTTATTCGAATTTGGCATACGTTGTTTTAAATCTTGAATGTAATCATTTACATCTGTTACTTCAGAAATTGAACAAAATCCATTATAAAATTTGTAAAGTATATCAAGTTGAAGTTGATAATTTGTGCATAGTTTTTTAAGTTCTACAATTTCATCTTGAGAGATAATCACATCACCTATAGATTTCTTTTTGGAAACAGCAGCATCAAAAATTTGAAATAATTTATCATCAGAATATTCAAAGAGTTGTTGTAATAATTTTACATCAATCGTCTTTTCACGTAATAATACACCAAGTTCGTTGATAGATATTTTAACATGTTGTACGTATGGATTTGAATGAAGTTTTTTAACATTCCCAGTAGCGCGCAATATTATGCTCCAGAATTGACCATTTTTTAAAATATTTAAATAAAATTGAGAAGGATTAGATGCGGGCGATTGACTTTGTAATCTATTCATGATATGATATAAAATTTCTTCGCCCGTTCTAAATTTAATAATGAATTATTAAAATATGAATATGTTTATTTATTTAAGAAAAGAGCTTTTAATAAGATGATAAACTTACGAGCTTGGAACCTCCAAAGTTCGACCTAATTTACAATCGCATATTGTAAATATCGTGATAATTAACTGATCATTAATTTGTTGAACAGTATTATTGATTATATCTTTTATCATATCTAAAAATAATATTTTGATTTCCTGTTCTTTTATTTTAAATAAAAATTTTGTTGTGTCAAATATTCGAGATTCCGAGCATGTTCTGATTCTTTCAATAGCTAATGTTGTTAAATTCTGCCAAACATTTTTTCGTTGACCAAGTAAAGGATAAATGCATTCTAATTGCGTAAATACTGAAAAAACAAAGTTGCTCTCATTTGAAGATTTTTTACTGTTTGTGTTCGTACTTGTGTTCATGTCAAGTTTGGTTAAAAGATTTTTAAACCAAGTTATACAAATTTTTGGTATTCTCTTCTCTTTATCAGAAAAATCATTGCGGAACCAATTATCTAAAAGATCTGGGAATATATTCAATAATTCCAAAACATTAGACTTAGATATTAATTCTAATGATCGAATAACTTCGTCTCTACGCCAATTTAAACTTTTGTTATGAAGAAGTTTTCCAATAGCAGTGATATCTTCCTTTGTCCATTTTCGATTAGGACTTTCAAGTAAAAGTAAAATACGAAACTGAAAAACTTCTGAAAAATCACGTTGACAATCTTTTGGAAGTTCTGTAAAATGAGATTCTAAAGCAGCAGCATCATCATGAGATATAATTTCTCGAACTCGTACAATGAGATGTCTAATGATAATTTTATCAAGTTCATTATTATGCAAAAGAATATCATTCCAAAGTTTAAAAAGATAATTCATACTATTAGTCTTACATAATTGAATTAACCACTATAAAAAAAAAAAGAAATTAATTATTAATTAAATATTTAAAAAAATAAACAATATATATATAGAATATAAAATCACCTTTGCAATTTTAACGTAATTTTCAAGTTTAATGTGTTTAATATAAGGTTTGATGATTTTAACCTCTTTAATGAAATTCGCTAACAAATTTTCATTAGAATATTTTAAGAAATTTAGATAATCAATGAAATCATAACGAGGATCAACTTCAGCAGCGATTGTAAAAATATTAAGCCATTCAAATCGCATATGAAAAGCATTATGTTGTACTAAAGTTATAATGGCCATATACATTCTATCTTTAGTGTTTGAAGGTAAAATTTCTTGTTTATATCCCTCAAGTGCAAGAAGCAATAGTTCTGATGGAAAATTTTTTGGTAATTGTTGTAAACCATGCTTCCATGAAGTATGATATCCTAAGAGAAGACATAAGAAAAGTCGTTTGACATTATCATTATCATCAATGTGTTTGGTAATGAAATGAAGATTTGAAACGCGGATCGTGAATTCTTCATGAAGAAATAAAATATGTTGATAATCCATAACTTTATTCTTAAGGTTGCTAGATTTGATAGAATTATAAATATAATCTACAAAAGCAAAGTCACGTATATCGTTTAAGTGTAATTGATCATTGTTTATCCATATATCAAATTGATCATTTCTTTCAATATTCAATATGCGGTTATCTTTAGAACCATTTCCTTCATGTAAAATTTTTTCTTCTCTACTATTAAATATCGATTTATTTACATGAATAGCATATTTGTATTGAATTTCTTCATTTACAAGAGAGGATAAGGGAATAGTAACTGGGTTGGATTGCCAATATGTTTGATTTTGAGGATATGGTTGATGAAGTTTTACAACAGGTTTTTTCCAAAGTCCTAGTTCTTCTATATTACCAAGAATTATAGGTTTTCCAATTTTGTCAATATCTTCTGGAAGATGAACATGGAATATAAATTTAGTTTCATTTTCATTCTTATTACCGACAGGCATCCATCTATTGATTACATTAGGAAACCATGCATTCATATAACCGCTAGAGGACTGCGATTCAAGATTTGATTTCTGATCTTGATTATTATTATCTGTAAGTGGTTCAGATGTATTTGCGCTATGTGTACTGTCAGACATAGACGAATTCTGTCTACTTTGTTTATTTTGAAAATTAGTAGATTCATTCCTTGGTTCATTAATATGATCGCGTTTTAAAGGTGGAAATGCATCGTTGTACTTTCCATCTATTGTATGTAATTTCTCTTGACTTCTTGTATCATGATCAGGCTTTGAATCAAAATCAAACTTCATTGACTTCCTTTCAAAACCGTAAGATCTTGACAAATTTTTGAGATTTGTATAAGTTCTGCGTTTGTCGTCAAAATCTGTCAACCCTCCCTTATTAAACAAATTGGACTTGTGCCATTGGTTATGGAAATTTTCCTCATAATTTAAAGTTTGAGATTTACTTTCATTTTTGTGTTCAATTGGGAACATTCCAACATGATCAGGTAAAGATTTTCTTTTATCTACAATTTCATTTCCTTTCCAGTTTTCTTCAGATCTCTGAAGAAGAGGATGCTTGAATCGGTTTAAATCATCACGATCAGAAAATTCTCTCAAATCTTTACGAATTTCAACATTTTTAGTCTTCCCATCTGATTCTTTTAAAGAAATTGGTTTAACTTGATTATTTTCGGCAATATCATTTTCGAACAAAGTTGAACCGTCAGAGTTGGTATTATCCTTCTGATTAACAATTTGATTCTCAATTTCACTTGTAACTTTTTGATCATTTGAAGATTTATCGGAATTTAACGCCGAATCTTTCGATCTCTCTTTCCCATTATCGGATTCAGGTGCAGATTCATGTTTATTTTTTACATTTATTTCGTAAACCATCTTTAAACAAATTAATTAGTTTGTTGTACTCTAAAAAAAAAAAATCGTTTTATTAAATGATTTTTTTTTTTTTTTTTTTTTTGAAAAAAAAGGGTTTTAAGGGTTTTTTTAAAAGATAATCACTTTATACTTTTTTAGAGAGAATGTAGTGAAAAAAAAAATTCTCATGCTAATCAGTCATATATTATAAGTAATTCTGACAATTCTTGACATCTCCCATACTAAAAGTTTTTAGTCTTAAATAAGTATAGTGATCTTATAGAAACAAATAAATCACATGATGTTAATTTTTTAGTGGGAAAAAAAAAACTTTGATGCGATTTTTTTTCTATATATTAATGAATTTTTTGTATTTAAATCACATAAATTGTTTCTATTATGATCATTAACATTATCAATCATTTCGGTAAAAAAGTAAAGGTGATGCGCAGCAACTTATTTTCGATTTCGAAATAATAATGTAAATTACTTTGTTTCCTTAAGAAGTTTAGTTTTATTAATGAGCATATCACATTAATAATAAATATAGTAACCGTACAATCGGCTTAGGAAATTATTGTATTTCTTCATTAGCCATTCTTGTTTGTGTTTCACGAGATGAATTTTTAAATAAACGACATATTGTATATTTTTAAGATTCAATTAACAATTTATCATTAAAAATATATCGTGATACGTTACATTGTAATTCTCCTGATTATTTAAAATTTCGTTTTCATTTTGTTTCAGATTATGTAAAATGAAAAAAAAAATACAAATCTTATAAATTATAATATTTTGATACCAGTACAAAATTGCAATTGTTTCATGTTTGTAATTCATTAATTTCAATATTTTAAATAGTATATTAATCAGCATCATCAGCTAAATCTTGATTGATCTTCAAGGTCAACATATACTGTACTTTATATCCTTGATAAAGTTGATGACTATAATCTTTTAATACGATTAATACGACTAGGTAATTTGATAGAGATATTATGAGATTTAAAATGACGAGAGGCATAAAAAACGTAGAACCTGAATATAGGCATTTATGCTATATTATGGTGTAAATACTTAATAAGTACTTAGGTTAAAAGCAATTATATTATTACTTTCAAGATAGTTTATTAAATAAACAAAGTCCAACAATGTGAATTTTGATTTGCTAACTTTAGTATATTAATAATATACTTTTTTTTGACCAATAATATATCAATGACGAATGATATTAAATACGCTCAAAATACGTATTTTAGCAGATACGATCACAGTTTACTGTTATAGTTTATTAGACGTTTATTATAAAAATCTTTTTGTGAAAATGGTAACTTTCCATTGCCTTGACCCTTGGGCGTATACAATTTGTGATTATTTATCTCAAGTATACACCAAAAAATCTCATTCATTGAAAAATTGCGCAGTATATAGGAAAATTAAACTAAATAGGATCAAAGTATGCTTTTTGGCGTTACTGACCAAAAATCATGTGCAATAGCAGCATTTATAAATCCAAAATTACTTCTCCTTTTTTTTCTAAAGTACGCGTCTCTCTATTTCTGAACTCTACTTACGGATTATATTTTTTCATATAGCTCTTTTTATTTTTTACAAGATGTCTTCCAAAAATTATAGTGGGTAAGTAGGTTCTTATTTGTTGGAAAAATAACATGTTATATCATACTAATTTTATTTTTTTAGGCAAGCTCAAGAAGCTTACGAAGCCTTATGCAGTGTTGAAGAAGAAATTAAACGCACGGCTGAGTTTAATCCCGAACCACTACCTGGTAAACCATTTTTTATGTCTTAAATACAAATAACAAATAATTAAGTAAGTTCATCTTTTTAGGAAAATTTCTCGTGGAACCTTTATCTGTTCTAATAAATAAGCCATCATCGTCATGGACAATGAATGACGTGATGCCAGTTGTGAAATTTTTATCTGGGAGAATAGTGGTAGATGGAGTCGGTGAAAATTTGGAAGGGGCTCAACTTTTACGCTGGCATCAGTGAGAAACTTGCTGAATATCTTTGCGAACATCCTGACATTCGTGCGATCATGGATCTAGTATATGTAGTGGCTGATCTTAGCACAATAAACGCTACTATTCCAGTACACCAATATCCACCAAGTGGGAATCCTGCTACACCGGTAGTTCCTTTGATGGGTACTACTCATACGTGGGTTTTCCAAGGGCAAGAAGGGTTGAAGCATGGTATTCGCCAGTCCAAATCCGGCGGTATATTATTAACTATTACAAAAAATTCGAGTAATTTTATAAATGTATTTCCTTTATTATATGATCGTGTAATAATAATAATATCTTGCCGCGTTGTTGCTTTGCTAACCATGATCTACGCAAAAGAAAATTTGAAATTTTTTTTTTCTACAATTATTTAATTCATTCAAAGTGTAATACATTATAAGCCTTATACCCTGCCGGTAAAAACAAGGCGCTAAGGTAGCGAGAATTTTTTAGTGAGATAAAAAAGAAAATTCGATCATCACTCAGATAAAATCTGTTATTTGAGGAATGTGTAACTTAATCATTAAGATTCGAAATGCAGTACGTAATTGCTAATGAAGGTCTATCCAGTGATCGCTTGTTCCTGCGGAAATTCAAAGCGCTATTAACAGTCTTTTTTTCGTTTATAGCTTCCCAAAGACCAGGTATTACAGGGTGTCTCTACCCAGCATTCGAAACCTCGCTTGTGACGATATCGTTAAGGATACTGAATTTCAAAGAACGCTTAAAATTAGGTAAATAATATTTTGATAAGTCTAGAATTTTTGGTTGAAATTTTATCATTGTGAAAAAGAAGTCTAATTAATAATAATAGGTACGAAAAAAATTATAATTTTTATTATTTTAGTATACAGACGTTCAGTTAACACCGTTTTATTATCAGCAATTTATGTTTTATTGATGTGTCGTAATCTGATAATGTATTTTACGAATCTGATGCCGATTTATAAGTTGAGTAAAACAAAAACAACAAATTATTTGTTAATGTCTATTCTTTCATTTATCATGTTAAATAATACATTATAATTACTGCGGTCTACATTATCGTTAGAATTATTAAATTCTACAGATCTACTTTAATACTAGAAAAAATTTTACAACCACATAAATCTTCAGGATTAAACTATGTATACGAGATAACCCCAAGCAATTCATAAAAAGGCTACAATACAGTGTTTTCCGGAGAATGGTGCGTGAATCCTTCCTTTTTGGATGATTCCAGGCGGCATTACGTAATTCTGGCCCTGAAGAGATGCGTAGAACTAATAGTAAATGAGTACCGATCTCTTGTTACTATTTATATATTTCTGTGGAATTATCTTTATTGCGTTTCTCTTCGCTCTTATTTTTTAATCATTCTAAATAATTTTCTGGTGTCTTATATTTCTCAAAACGCTCAAAAAAACGCTTTTATTGCTTTTTTTTTATTGGATCCGGCGTTTATATAATTTACAGTAGTTGTACAGCTCTAATTGGTTTGTATCTAATTATTAAAACCATTAACACAATCTTGTAGCTAAAATACGAAGGCTACTTGTTGCATAATATATAATACCTAAAAAAAATGTGGACGAAATATTTTAGCAATTTCGTCCACAAAAGTAAAGTCATCTCTAGTTGGCTGAAATCATGCAACAGATAGACTAGACCAGATCTGAAGAAACTTATTCGAGACTTTTGGGAATTTCGACCATTTGTAGAAATTTTGAAAAACCTGGAATTTTCATATATGGTCGAAATTTCAAAGACCTAGCAGAAATTATTTAGATTTGACCGAAATTTTCTGAAGCCAAATGTTGCTCCCGAATTAAAGCTCCGCACGAACCGACTCGCGAGCCGGCTCGTACGGAGCTTTATCCCGAATTGTCTGAGATTTAAACAAGTTATTCGCCGGAATTGGTTTGCGCAGTATGTGAATGTATTAGTAATTATTTCTCTATTGCAAATCAGCATCAAAGTCACCTGTAAATTTCTCTTCATTCAATAAGAAACTTTTCCATTCGTTTTTATTACTAATAAAATTGGTAACAAAATCTTACCGAGTGCAAATATAATAATATGTAGGTTCGTGAGCGATAATCTCATTTCTTGAAAAATGAAACAGTCATAAGAACTAACAAATTTAAGGTTTTTACTGGTTTGGATAATTTCGGCCGGAGTTTCACATTTTTTGAAACACTTACATTGATCGTGTATAATATTTTTCGCTTGTTTAATCGTTCAATTTTATATCTTTTTAGTTTTATAAATTGACATCATGATAGTATATTCGGAGAGGAATATAAAAATGGGTTATTATTACACTATAACAGAATACAAAGTTTCATTATTATCATTTTTATCTAAAAAAATTAAAATATTAATGGAATATTAAACCTAAAAAATCATTTCTTACACCAAAGTAATATAAAAAAAAAAAGATTTGTTGTAATTGTTAAATATTAATATTCAAATGGTTGATCTATAAAGCAGTGTTGGTATTTGGCTGTAGCCAAAGAATTTTTGACCAACCCTGGCCAGGCCACCACCGCATAATAGTAACGTTTCTCTGCATTATTAATCAATTGTTTAGGTAATTATGAATAAAAATGTTCATCGTTCTTCAGAACGCGAATTGTTACCAATCCATAAAGATTTTGTTTTCACCTTCGGGACAAGGCTCATATATAGTGCTAATTCTGCAATACGTTGAAAGAGCATTGTCCTGAATGCTCAATAATATTGTAACAAATTGTTAGATTGTCTTCATATCCCTGTAGAATTACGTAATTTTAATAAGATGGACATATTTACTAATTAATTTGATTCGTCATATAAGAATGAGCAACTAACTTTCAAGCGTAACAGAATGAGTATTGTTTAATATTATAAATTTATAATTAAAGAAATTTTCATTTTTAATAATATTATATGCATTTTGTACACATACTATTGGTATAAAATTTTTATTGAGATTTCTTCCAATATTCGCTATAATTGCAATTTGTACCCCAATCTACACGTATTTGACTCGGCTGAAATTGAATACTCACGTGCAGTATGACTTTAATTATTATGTATGGCACGTGACTATCTAATATAAATCAAGTAAATGTCCTAAATTTCGATAAAGTAACCAGATGCATTGAGATCTGACTATTGTAATTTGAAATAAATAATAATATAAATGACTTCAATAAAAATCTGGAGAGAATGAAAGACAACTTTCTTTACACAATTGTTTCTAAAGTATTGGAAAACCGCTTGACCCTATAAACCAATCCTTTAGAATGCGAACGCTATACCACCTCGAAAAAATTTTGCTTTGAAAATGCCATTTTATTTACTTTTGAGGGAAGAATATGTCTCTTTTTAATCGAATCTAGTTCCACTTTCGAAATATGAAATAGATTTTACAATTTACCTCTTAAAAAATATTTTTTTTAAAAAAAAATATGGGAGAGCTTATATTTAAGAATTTTCTAATAAATTGTTCTCATAAGATTCGTGAATATTCAAAAGCCTTTCTTTTTAATAGAAACAGTATAGAATCTTTATTAAATTAGTAATTTTGAAATTGATATTTTTTTTTTCATTAATAATTTATATATTCAAATTTGTTCGCTCCCTGATGTCAGTTCAATTGGTATGTGTTATAGTGTAACACTTTATTTGATATATTTTCACACTCATACTCAAATGCCGGAGCCATGCACGTGTCGTAGCATAAGTGTTACTATACAACATGTTAGCACTCTCAAAACCTTAACTCATACCCAAAGATATCTACACAAATTCTAAATAATACGTTAAAAATTATACTCACAATCAACAATCTATTCCATTTTGGGATTTGGATTGCGTTATAATATTATAATAAAAAAATCAATAAAGTAGAACATTATTTATCACTTCAGCATATATTATTTACGATTGAATGCATGAACATGTATAACGTCATTACACGTATAAGGTCATGTATGCAACGGCTGATTAAATATTTTAGGAAAAAATTATTGCCGGATTAACATGATTATTTAATGACATAATTAAAAGACATAATAATATAGTACGTCAATACAAATGTCAATACAAATATGGATAAATACAAATATTTATCAATTAAATCAATTAATCAATTTATATCACAGTTTTAAATTATGTTAATTTCGATTTTTAGAAAACGGTACCGATATCTAATATATTGCGCCTCATGTGACGATCTGTATCAACTGTATATAAAAGGCAATTTTCCCGAATTAATTATAGAATCTGCGATATATTTAATTAATATATTATGTACTGTATAAGTTGTGCAACAGCCACAAATTTATTTATAAATTAAAGTTATCTTATTTATAGCAATATCTTGGTTATTATCTATCTATTGTCTGATTGTCTGAGGTACAACACCACAATTTTTTTTTTTTTACAAAAAATCCACTTGTTAGTTGTTAGCCTGCTATTTAATAAAATTGAAAAAAAAGAACGAAAAAATTTTGTATACCGCGCAAAATTTGACTCCTTGGACACGGACTGTCGTACAATTGCATATCGATGATCAATTCTGTGTATTCCATGTGGAAAAAAAACAAAAGTCCTATTACAAAATTAAAAGCGTGCAATGAAGTCCACAGGTTGCAGAACCCCTTTTTATATGTAATGCACGTCAAAACATCTTGATTAGATAGATTTTACAAAATTTGTAGATCATTATTTCAATAGAAAAAAAAAAAAAATGAAAAAAAAAATATATATATATTTTTTTATAATATACGAATACATTTTTAATACATTTTCTGATCCAACGAAAATAAAGCAAAAGGAATCATATATTAATTTTTCCAATTATAAATGACGCGAATAAAGGATTTTTTGGTGTCTGTTTTAATACAAAATTTTCAATGTGCAATTTCGTTTAAAGCAAAGGGAGAAAAAATTATTAATAGAATAATAATAAATCGTAAAGAAAAAAATTATATAAAAATATAAGGATAAAAAACGGGATTAAGCATAAGTAAATAATAATTGTGTCAAGAATAACGTTCCTATAATAAGAAATTTCCCATCATTACCTAAGAGTAATGATAAAAAATTAATGCACTTTATATTTTTAATTTTAAAGAAGTAAATCTATCTTGGGAGAACTAGGATAATATACAATAATGAATATTAATTAAAAAAAGAGAAAAAAGGTAAAGCAAAAAATTTTTTAAAAAAGCTTCAAGTTTATAAATTATTGTTCACATACTTTTAGAAAAACATCACTCCAAATAAGAATGCTCCAACAGCTGCTGCAATAACTACTTCAAATGGATAGTACCCTTCGGGAATTTTTTCCTGGGTCTTGACGGAAAATCCACCAATTGTACTATTTCTATTTGCTGATACTGCTGCCTCCTCACTCTTGCGTTGTCTCACTTGCGCCGTATTTAATTCTTGTTTATAAGTTTCAATTGTGTGATTCAGACGTATAATTTCTTCCCGAGCTTCAAGCAATTGTCGTCGAAGTTTGGCAGGATCAGTTTCATCATTTACAGCTTTGGTATAATCTTCTTTAGGGAATGATCCAGCCATATTAGAAAACCGGTTAGAATGTCCATTCGTAGCAGTTGGAGGAACAGATCTGTCAGTGGATCCATTAGCTTTTTCAGCTTTACGTTCATCATGTATTTTATAAGGGGGTGGTGATTGATTCCTCTGAAAAAAAAAAAGATAAAATATTAATTGAGGTTTTTATAATAATAAAAATAATGTTTAACAGTTGACGAGGTTGACGTACCTTTTCATCATCTTTTGGAACTTCTGATGTTGCTCCATTGGAAGTATCTTTTTTTGAGGTTGGTGAGGTTGGTGAGGTTGGTGAGGTAGGACTAGATGGTTTAAATGGAAGAGGTGAAGTTGGAGATGGTGATGTAGGAGGTAAATTTGATTCAACTGGTGGTAAATATACGCATCGAATCTTGGTTTCCTTAATTGAATCTTTTGTTTGTTTTTCAGTTATACTCCACTATTTAGAAAAAAAGGAAAAATCCATATAATTAATAAAAGATTAAGTAAATATTTTGTTTTTAAACAAGCAATTACGTTTTCATTTGTATAATAATAAAAAAAAATTAATTTATACCAGTTCCTGTAAAGATAAAGTTTCACGTTCAGCTGTAATTGCTACACTTTGTACCAAGAATTTATCTTTACATTTGAAATCTGGTGGTGGATCCTCTTTCATTGGTTGAAGAATAACTATAATTTAGAAAATTATTATTTGAAATTGAATCATTAATTAAAATTTTCGTAAAAAAATAAAAAAAAAATTCTTATTTTTAAACAACAATCATTGGTAAATTTTTTTCTTATTTATATACCTTGGACATCAACACTCCCGTTTGCTTCAATTCTACCCGAGTTTGGTCTAACACAATATTGTTTAGGAGCAGTAGTTTTAACTTTAAAAGCTACCGGTTCTGGATTAGGATTACGCACTACAAGAACTTCTTTCACGAGTTGTGTGAAAGGACCTACGATCGTCAGTTTGAATATGGTAAAAAAAAAAAAGAAAGGTTTTAAAAAAAGAAGATATTTTATTAATTCAAATATTTTATTTAATTCGACATAAATTATTCTCCCTTTAAAACCACATTCACAACACGTTGATTGAATTTCCAATCATTAAACAATCCACTCCAAATAATACATACGATGAAATGCTAACTGATTAGGAGGGTCTAACTTAACAGACATATTTTTTCGTTAAAATATGGTTATAATTTTTTTCTTTTGTTATTTTTATCAAAAAAAAATGTATAAGTTTTCTTATTTATATTTTAAGTTGTATACTGCCTTTATATAAATCGCCAGGGAAAGATTCTATTTTCTTTCCTTTTTTATGTAATAATAATAATATATTCTAAACGTATTTCAAAAATAGAAAAAAGTAGAAAAGTGAAAAAAAGTTTATTACGAGATGAGGCAGTGACGATATGAAAATTTATTACAATATCTTGATGACATATTAATACAATAACAGCTATAGTAAGATGATGAGAGAGGCTTTACCTCGAAAAACGAGTGTGTTACGTAACTTGTAAAAGAATTCCTTTTTCAATCAAATACATCATATCACAAGACAGTTTAATAATAAGGGGGGGATTTTTGATGTATTGGGCCAGGAATTACCTCGGTATAAATCAGCTAATCACCATACAAATAAAATCAAAATAGTTTTAACACTTTTCAATTTTGGTTAGTTTATTGATTTTCATGTTGTACAGTTAGTAATAATTTCACACTACATTGACGAGCAATTTTTTCATATTAAAAAAGAAAAATACATTTTTTGTTAATTAATTTTATTAAATATCTTTTTAGAAAGGAGTATCAATCAAACCCACATGATTTAATTAGTTCTATGAAAATTCGTTTCATTTTTTGATCTAAAAATTAAATTGTTAAGATCAGAGAATTGAAAGGAACTTTTATTATTGAAATACATCATATAATCAAAAAATAAACAAATAGACGAAAACTAAAAAAAAATTGTTCTATTCACATTCCCATAATAATACGCCATAATACGGCCCCATAAAATTACAAAGTTATGAAAATTTTAAATAATGAGTACTTATCAACAAAAAAGTAAATATAAAACTATACATAAATCTATGTTAAAGAAGAAGGTGTTATAGTAGAAGATGCAGAATAAGTTCTACGAGAAGAATATGGTAGTCTTTCTCTTTCGGTGGGCTATGAAATATAAACATCATTTGTTAATGATCTTTCTCATTTATAAAATTACAGTAATCTGATGATTTACCGGTGGTCTGATAAAAGCCTTCAATTCTTCTGTAGATAGATTAACATAATGTTAAACATTTTGATATTCAAATAAAAAAAATTATAAAAAAAATATAAGATCAGCAATTAAATTTGGCAATAAAATATATCCTCAAGGTTAATCTCGGAACAGGTCTGAATTGATATCGTCATCTCATTTAATACTTATAAATAAATTATAATAAATAATTACCGAGTTTATTATCCTCCAAGACCGAGAATTGGATCGGATTAGCTTCTATGTTATTATCATAAAGAACAGTCTGTGAAATTGATAAATCCGCACATTGTTTTGCCATTACTGAAAATGTACGTGTCTCATTATGATATCTAATAGAAATATATTTTTTTTTTAATAAAAAAAAGCAAATAAAAAAATTCGTTATAAATATATAAATATATGAAATATAAATTTTATGATATACTCACGTTGTAAAAGCTTGCTTATTAAAACAATGCTTTTCTAATAGATTATCCAAGACACCTTTCTTGAAAGATTTTTTTATATAATGAAGCACATGGAAAATATAATATTTGTGTGGAGCCCAATCATTAAATTGTTGGGATAAAGAAAAACTTCCAGTATCTGGATCAACAAGGGGATGGAATAAACCATTATTATTTATTAAATTAAAAATAAATTTCACTGCAGGTGGACGCTCTGGGTAAGTAAAAACAAGTGTTAAGGAATAATAATATGATGTAGCTTGTCAAAGTTAGATCCATAGAAAAGGATATTCAGAAGGTATTTCAAGTTTAAACTTAAAGACCCCATTTTTATAATATCCTTTGTGAACAAATAAGACTCCATACCAAGCTGATAAATTAAAAAAAAAAATTGTTATAAATTAATTTGGGTATATTCTTTAAAGAATTAATAACAAATATATTATCAATGCTCTTACTATGAAAATTATCTCCAGAAGGCATAACATAAACTCCACTTGGGCAATGATTTGGGTTACGAAGGTTTGTACTTTATTTAATCGAAGAAGACATTTGATTAATTTTTTAAAAAACGAATTTATTTTTTTATTTAGAATCTTTGATCATACAAAAATAAACGGTAATACTAACAATTCAATCATTAAATCCATCTTCCTGAAACATTCATCCCTAAACTGTGGTTTAGACTTTACTCCATCAGGACCACGGTCATCGTCAATATTTTCTTCACGGTTAGAGCTGGAACCAGTACTACGAGCGAACGAAGTTTTAGTTTCAATACTCATGAGGGAAAATGATTGTAAGTTTAAAAGAACGAATTTTTTTTCCTTGTTGATATGATCATATGTCACATATGTCAATTGATCTACATTTATCATAACTTTTTAGGATAACTGCGGGTGTTTGTTGTTTCGCGTGGTTTGTGTAACCAATATACTTATTAAAGCTATTAAATATACTGTTCAATACAGTAAGTATTACTAACACGCTCATTTATTTTGAAGCTACTAAGAGTTATATGACTTATAGAGTAAAGGCATCGTAATTAAAAATTATAACTTTTATTCCTCCAAACTGTAGTAATATTTTTTTTTTTTTATTATAAAAAATAATAAAACAATAACATAATCTTTAAGCTTAAAATCTAGTTTTCTTAATTTTTTTTTTTTTTTCTTAAAAACGAAAATGATTCATATATATTATACACATATTCTTATTATATATCGCTTAAAACATAATGTAGATTGAAAAGATTGGAAACTAAGCATATCAAATTAAAATTTGAACGTAAGAAAAAAAAAAAAAAAAAGTAAATTTACGAAAATTATAATATATACCGATTACGACTTTCATACTTTTTCTTCCCCATTTTTTTTCACGAAAGAAATCGATTGTTTAGCTTTTTGAATTCCTTTTTCAGTAATTAAAGAATTTTTTGAAAAAGCAACTTTTTTTAAAGTTCCAACTTGTTTAGCAAATTCTGTGATTACATCAAGATAATTATCATCGATAAAGGAAGATTGAGGAAATTGTAAACTTATTAAAGGAGCGGAACATAATTCTAAAAATTGTTCTAAATCCTTTACAGAAAATTGTTCTCTTATAGAAATCGATAAATGATTTAAAGTATCAGGTAATTGAAATGCTACTTGAGATCTAAAAAATTCAAAATTTTTCTTAAATTCCAACGAAATGTATAATTTTTCAAGAAATGTTGTGTTAAGCAGAGTAAGAAAATGAGGCATGGTTTCTTTTTCTAAATGACCTTCAAATATTATGAGATTAGGACAACAAATGGAAATGGTTTTTGTCACATTAATCGGAATATCTGGTACGTTACGTATAACCATATTTTTAAATTCACGCCTTCTAAATCTTATTTCTCGAAGTGATCCTTTTGTTCTTTGAATTAATCTCGCCAAATTATCTAAACGTGATTTATGAGCATTTTTAAAAATTAATTTTTTTAACTTAAGGAAAGAAGTTGATGCCAAAGGAGCTAAAGTTTCATCATTAAGATTCATACAATCGATAAATATCATCGTTTCCAAATTTTTACAAGTAGTAACAGATTCTAGAAGTAATAAATTATTAAATTGTACTCTCTCAAAATGTATAAGACTTAAAGATTTTGATTGTGATTCCAATGGGGTCAAAAATTCTGTTAAGAAACGAAAAGGACCTCTAATAATTAAATTACGTAAATCTTCTTGTTCTAATAATAGTCTTGACATCTTACTAGGCTCTTTTCGATCACCATCTAAATACATATCAAATTCGTAAAAGTTTAATTCTAAAGATGTAAGATTCTTACAGTATGATGACATCACATTCATTAAGGAACCTTTTTTATACTTTCCACCACAAGTTAATTTCCTTACACGTTTAAATAAATGATATACTTCTGGCATTAAAATTAATGATGATAAATATATATCTTGAACAAAAAAATCTATTTCCTCTGTATCATACGATATTATATAAATTGATGGACATTTTCGAATAAGAAATAAGCTTAATTCTCTAACTAATGTGAGACATTTTTTTTCTCCTTCTAAATCTTTTGGTCGACAATTATTACCGAAAATAAAAGCACAGGCTGACTTATATAAACCTTTATAATAAAGAGTTTTCACATATTGTGCATATTTAAATTCAGGTGTAGAAAAGGATGAATATGAAGAAGGATAAGATGAAAAGATTCCAATCTGAGACAAGACGGTTTTTGAACGAATATCAAGAAATTTTAAATAAGTTTCAATCAATTTTGCTGAAGGATTTTGTAATTTATCAAAAGGTGATTTCCAAAGAATTGAAGCTGCATTTTTAAACCAAAATTTATTAACTAATAAACATTTTGATAATGTTGACGCATCATTTGAAAAATATGAAAAAATTTCTTGTAAACATTCTTCTGTTAAAAATAGGGGCTTTAGAAAAGTTTTTTCATTATTATCTCTACGAGAAATTTTATTGGGTTGTAAATTAAAATCTACGATACTTGATAATGTAAACATTTATAATGATTATTTATCAAGAAAGAATGATAAAATGTGAAAAGAAAAAAAATGAAAAGGAGACAATAAGAACATTTTTTAAGTGAGAAAAAAAAGCATTCAAACCAGCGAAAATTGTGTGTAAGAACAATTTTGTAAATTTTTTTGTGCATCAACATTATTTAACAACTTTAATATTCTAGTTTTTTTATTTGATTTGCATAAAAAACAAGTGAAGATCGCGTCAAAAAATATTCGTTTTTTGATCTCCAGAAACGATTGTCAGTTTGATATTATAGAATAATATTCTTATCACAATAATCACCTCAATTATCCGATCCAAAGGTTCATTTACGTAATGTCAAACTAAAAATACGCCACTCTTTGAACTTTTATATTTAAGATTAGATTCTAGATCTCGTAATTTTTAATAATATGGAGCATCAACTTGCATACATCGTGGTCTAGAACGAAATTCTCTCATTGTATAAAAGACACAATACCCCAATTAAAAAATGACGACAAATAATAATCCACACTAGTCATTATTAATAAATTATGATACCCCAACTTTATTGGCCTTACCTAAAACGGGGAGAAGTTCATTCTGTTTATCGTCGCTCGCGTCAGAAAGAAATGAATCGAATTTTACTATTTGTTTTCATGATTTATAATAGTTACAAAATTAAATTAACGTATTAAACAAAATTAGATATTTATAAACCACAGTTATCAAATTATTTTCTAAATTGGATAATATTCCGAAATTAATAATACTGTATATGGGTCTATACTAAAAAGTGATTATAATTTACCAGTGTTTACCTTATTAATTCAGATAAATTTCCTTTAAGACTAAATTAAATTTTACAAATTTTTTTTTTCAAAGTTATATTATTATTAATAATTATAGAATTAATCTTTAATGGTTTTTAACGAAAAAAAAAATAATATCTTTTGAGAATATCATGATAACGACTATTAATTTTTCTTTCTTTAGTTAATTAATATAACCAAATATAATTAAATATTATATCATCCTGGGATTGATTGGTCGATCAATCTAGATACTAGCCAATAAGATTTATCCGATCGGTACGGTCAAGTCAAAGCTTTAGTAATCTATCTCCTTTTACATTTATCCATTTTAAAATGGTCTAAAAGGATCTAGATTCATATTGCAACATACTGCATAATCTATTTTTTCGGTCACTAGCTTTAAAAGCACGTAATACTTTGGCTAAGCTTCAATTGCTATTTAAAAAAGGAAAGAGCGAGTGTCATATGAACCAACAATGAAAATAAGTACCAAATTCATAGTCAATTGTATAACATATGCTGTGGCTACGAAATATTTGATTTTTAACTTCCTAATTTAAATAAATCCGCGCGTTTAGAAAGAACGCGCCGGTAAAACAATATGTACATTATACAGTACATAGCATATAACTTATTTGATCGACAGCTCAGGTTTCAGTTCTACATGATTATAAGAATACGATCGCCGATTTAACGTATTTTTAAAGATGATAAATGCTTTTTTTTTTAAAAAAAAGGCAATAACCAATAATAGACACAAATAACGCTAAAATGGAGAGGTTTTTTATTAAAAAATGTGAACTTGTGTAAGGTGATATCGGTAAAATAAAGAAAATTGGCAACGTATTGTTTGTAATTTGTAAAACTTATGAAAAATATTTTAAATAAAAGAAAATACTTTTTTTCGTACATAAAAATAACCGGCTTATCTTTCAAGAAAGTTTTTTTAGAAGCATAAAAAAATATAATTTTTTTTCTTAATACCGGAAATATCTAACTTCTCATTTTTTTTTTAGCTTCTAATAAAGTAATAGTAAAGTATCTTTATGTTGAAGTTTTATAAAAAAAATGAGTGTGAATATTTTATAATACATGCTTAATACTCAGTGATATTATTAAGAGCGCAAAAGAATTTCTTTGGAGGTTTTTAGCATATTCGTCCCCTCTCTTGTGGTGCTTCATATAAAATATGTATTACGAGCCCAGGATATTTTTTTTTATTTTACGCCGAAAAAAAATTCTAAAATTAAATAATTTCAGTTAATATTTGAATATTATTAAATATATTTATTTTTTATATATTTTTAATTATTAGGTTTTACTTTACAAAATTATAGAATACGCAATTATTAAATACCTGGCCCTTAGAAAATTTAAGATATAAGTGCCATAAGAAAAAAATATATTCCTATAAAAAATTTTATCCGTAAAACTCCGTGAATATTTATGGAAAAATAACTGAAAATCTAAGCTACTATAATGTCCATGTCTTGAAGCTATAAATTCCGAAAATATGTTACGAATTAATATAGGGTATATACAACCGTACCATATCCCACATCCTATTCATCCTATTATCCCAATTTTAGACCTATTTATATATAATCATTTGATGAATGCAATTTGTGATTTTGTGAGATGTCTCATATCTTCCATAATCCCTTGTTATGAGTATTATGAGCGGAAAAGATTTCTTTTACTATCCTGATGAATATATAACACCTATGTCACATCAAACGTTCATAGAAAAAATAAGCCTGAAAACATAATCAATCCAGGTGAATGCATTTATTAATTGTGGTACAGTATTTTGTGCCAACTTTAGTTGTGGAAGAGAATGTCAAATTCTAACTCTCGTATATGTCATATGAATTTACATGTATAATTATCAAGTCTATTATTGTTCTCGGGATCGGATCTACGACTTACATTATCGTTAAACTAACTTTAGTAATATAAGACCATTATCTTTAGATTTTGATATCTGTGAAACTGTGTAATCTTCATTTCATAATTCTGCGCAAATAATCCTGCTTACCATTTGCCAATTGATAGACGTTATGTGACACCATCGTCATTTATGTATAATTAGATTATGTAATAATGGAGTAAACCTAATCAAGAATCAAGTGTATTATTATTTTTTTTGAAATTTGTACACTTTTTCCTAGATTTTAAACATATTTTCTTGACTTTTCATTGTTACGATTTGCAAACTTATTGGTCTGATTTAGGTTATAACTAATTACGACATGTTGTATGACAAACATTTGAATTTCTTTGAAAGATACTTTATAACTCTGTGAATCCATTCCACATGTTTCGTCACAAGGTATTCGGAAAATATTGGCTCCACTTGGAATTTCCATGAATGGTTCCACGTAGAATTCTCTGCAGATTTTAAATGGCACTTTCTGATGAGTAATTGCAATTAAATTGCTTATAATTTTTAAATTATACGAAGAATCAAAATTTTTCGCTTCAAAAGTATTTGGTCTATTATCTGAATTTGAATTACACCGCTTTTTCCTCAAGTAAATAGAGCTTCTGGAACATTAATTTCGAAATATTTATATTAAAACTATATGCACCTACCAGCTCATCTACCTTAATATTTTGGTACCCGGGCGATTAGATTATTAATTCGGAAAATGTCTGGGGACGAAATTAATTAAAAATAAATCATGTCAAATTGGGAGATATTTTGTTAATAATAAAATGTTTCTTTAAAAAAAGTTTTTTTTTTTTATGACACGTGGTATGATTTGCGTCAGGTTGCAGCTGTCGTAGATATCTAGACGCAGTTAGATGTAATAGTAACAATTTTTACGCATATTATGAAATTTTAAACTAAATTTTAGGATACATATTTTTTAATGTGATAAATAAAAACTAACTTAATTTTATATGAAAAGCACGTCAGCTGTTATCTTACGTGACGAAAAAAATTATAAACTAGGAGCCGTTGACGCATCCGAAGCGACAGATTTTCCTAATTGTGTAAATTTTATTAACGTAATTTTATTTTTAAAATGTCAACGCCGATCATTGTTTCACATGATTTTGTTACGCCTGATCTTGTTGTTACACCTGAAATTGAAATCTGATTGGTTAAATAAAAGCGTGACAGACAGAAGTGGATTATGGACTATCGGGTACATGCCAGAATTTTGCAATGATAATCGAATGATCCTGCTTTCGGTTCCATATCAGAAAACGATCAATTCTCATCAGGTAAAATGGCTCAACTGGAGTCATAATAATGGATTGTCAGAATTTTGTATGTCGGAAGTCCCAAACTTGACAGCATGATTTCTGATAAATTGATCAAGATTTTACCACGATTGTGACGATTTTATCATGATCACCAGAATCAAGTAAATTGTATTGTACATTATGGTATCAATTTTATAATTTGTTAATAAATTCCAATTTCTTATGGATATGATCCATTTGTATAATGTCAATTTTAAAAATTTTTTTTTTTTTTTATGAAACGTGATTGTTTAGCGCACTTCCTTAATTTAGAATATTGGACTGATTTTATAAAAGTTTGAATTAGTTGATCGATTAGTTACAAATTAAAGCAATATTTTTTATAATCCACAAAGAAAAATTTGGCCAGAATCATTTATTATACTGAGTTTCCTACTTTAATACAGGTGCGTGATGGTATTTATGGTTTCCATTTTTATGTTAGATTTAAGCCTTTACAGTTTCATACAATATTTTATTAATCAGAATTCAAAAGCCATTCAGTATCTTAAGACCTTCTGTGAACTTCAAGATAATATTTATATATAATTTCATTTGTAAGAAATCTTATTAGCTTAGTAAGTTTATTAGTAACAATTATATGCTAATTATGATTCAAATAAAGCAATAGCTCTATTTCATTCAAAGAAGGAATCCTCAGATTTCAAATGAAAATTGATGAAACAAAATATGACAAGGGAATCATTTATTAAAATTATTTTCTAGGGCTTTTACGTTAGCTTAAAAGATTAGTACAAATAATACAGTCGCACCTCCATAAGTGCATGCACCTGGGGCCCGGCCATGCACATGCAGTTAGGGAGGGTGTGCACTTAAAGAACAGCCAATAGAAAAATCAATATTAGTAATT